>JARQZK010005314.1:0-15000 GCA_030704885.1 Cynegetis impunctata | reverse complement strand
CTATGTATTGATAACGCAGCATTTTTCCCCATGCTATATGTATTTGAATATGTCTCTGACTCATGAACCATCTTATTTATATTGTAAATAATTCTTTTATTGGGTTTTCTGGTTCAGTTGAAATAGAAATGATGTTGAAATTGTTCTAATAACGTTTCGGTTACTATTTTAACCTTTATCAAATTCACATATGTCATGTCATCGCTAAAATAAATATTTATGTGTTAAAAGATCTCAATTTCCAAGTGAAAAGTAAAACTATAATTGTTCGGTTCTGTCGAGTTTGAACATTGTGAATGTGTTTTATGATATGTTTATGGTAAGATTTGAACCTGTTAATTTATTATTAAGCATGATTTGTGTATTTATTTATTTTAGCGATGACATGACATATGTAAATTTGATAAAGGTTAAAATAGTAACCGAAACGTTATTAGAACAATTTCAACATCATTTCTATTTTAACTGAACCAGAAAAGCCAATAAAAGAATTATTTACAATATAAATAAGATGGTTCATGAGTCAGATACATATTCAAATATATATATATATATATATATATATATATATATATATATATATATATATATATATATATATATATATATATATATATATATATATATATATATATATATATATATATAATATATATATATATATATATATATATAATATATATATATATATATATATATATATCTATATATCTATATATATATATAAATATATATATATATATATCTATCTATTGGTCTCTCACTTTTTATGTCAAACCAATATTTCGTCCAGAAGAAGTGAAGCAAATCTTCAGTCAAAAGAGACCACGTGTTTGTATCTTCATGAAAAAACAACAGTGATATGATTTTTTAATAACCTCATATTTTATTTTTGTCCTCATTAAAAGTGTAATGAAATGAATAATCCACGACAGACTTGCGATTCGCTGAACACGACAAAGTGTTGTATTTATAAAACATGAATGGTATTAATGTACGCAGTCGAACAATTTTAGAAACCTTCGTTGTCTCTCTGCACATCTGGGAATATATAAATTATCTCAAAGTGGGCTGAAAATAACTTCTCCAAGAACTTGTCCTGCACCTGTAAAAACCGAGGGTTGCGCTCTTTAAATACTGTCAAAGAGTTACATCCCATAGGACCTCTACTATAAGTAGTTGCAAACTCGAATTATCTGTTATATACTTCAACTTTGCAGAATTCTTTTTGATGCTTATACCTCTTGAGTTTAGCAACCCGTTATCTCCAGATATTTTCATAATATTTTACATTGTTTCACAATTACGTTCATTCTGATTGAGAAATTTTTAATATTGTTTTACAAATAAAGTCGCCTTATATACATGAAGAACTGCAGACGATCGGATAATTTTAATTTACTGGCTAGAGAACACCGATAGATAAGTGCGATATAGGCACACGCTACCAGCACACCCCGCGCCCACCGCCGGCTGCCAACCGCTACAAAACGTACGACCCGCTAGCTTCTATAATCTGTGATATCTTCTGAAATATCTATTTTGATGAATGCTATTGAGGGCAGTTTTGATTTACATGAAATGTACAGGCTGTCCCATTTTCGATGTCCTTACGGGGTAACTCGGTTATTTTTAAAGATAGAGATTTGCGGTTTTCGCGAACGTTGGCTTTTTTTTTGTGAGTCTCACGATACTGTAAACAAAATTTTCATAGCTTGCTTCGTTTTTGAGATACAGGGCGAAGTTGAAAATATTGCATTTTGGCCCCCGCCTTGTATCACAGCTATCTTTCAACTTATAGGAAAAGTAAAAACTGTGTTTTATACAATTTTTTACGTAGAATCCAGTGGCGTAGTGAGATTTTTGAAATGAGCTGTCATTGTTCAGATATAACCCAAAGTTATATTTTTTTAAATGGGACACTCTATATATTTTTCCATATTCAAAACATAAATGCTTTGAGCTCTTTAAAAATATATAACACTTTCATAATATTTCAAGTATTAGCCCTGTATTTAGATAAATTTCATTTTTGTTATAGCAAGTCAAGACAAATATCACTCTAGTAGAACGTTTAGCGCAATAAACAAATATCACTCTCATTTATATATGGTAGCATGGAAAGTATTCATTAAAAAAATATTATTTAATATAAGTTACTAAACAAAGATTAATTTAAAAATTATTATAACAGAAATTAAAACTTATATGAAACACTGCTACAAAACAAAGCTCTATTATTTTTCGGTTGAAAATATTTTATGAATATTGTTCAAATTGCTGTCTATTCTGTTGAAGACACAACCGACATCTTCTGAGGATAGCGTCAATCGGCCGCAGTAACAACAAAGGTCTTATGCGTAAGTATTCGACAGTTTCTCTCTCGTGGCATTCATGACGGCATCTCGAGTTTCTTGCCGCTTGTGGGTTATTTTATTTTTCATAAAGCCCCATATAAAAAAATCTAATATCGATAAGTCAGGGGACCTTGGTGGCCAGTTAATGGGACCATTATTACCAATCCACTGGTTTTGGAATCTTTCATTAAGAAAAGCCCTAACGGGACCTGCGTTATGACAAGGTGCGCCATCTTGTTGGAAATAACTGTGTCCGTATTGAGCCAACGGAATTTCGTCAAGTAGTTCACAAAGACAATCATCCAAAATTTCCAAAATGCGGTATGCCAATCTTCCTCCAAAAACGAAACAAGATACATTGAAGCCGCGAATCTGCCTTGCTGTTGACGAGCCACCGTAAAGTGCTCATTTTCATTAGACCAATAACGAGGATTATTTCGATTAAAAATGCCAGCGCTACTCATATAGCTTTCATTCTCCCGTCTTTTGTATATACCAACTACAAAACTCAATGCGCTTCTCAGCATCTCCTGGGTGCAGATGATGTATAGTTTGAGGTATGTAGGGGGTATATTTATGCATTTTCAATATCTTCGAAACTCTTGTCTTTGGAATGCCAATCGAATCTTCAATTTCTCTGCAAGAAGTATTTTTGTTCTCTTCTACCTTTGCGAGGACACTAATTTCAACATCTTCAGCATTTTCTTTCCTATAACTTTTTGGTCTAGGCTTTTCAAAAGATCCAAAATTTTCGAAATTTCTTTTTAGTCTGCCAAATATTCTCCTACTCGGTTGTCTCCTTTCAGGAAACCTAAATTTCCTATCTTATTATCTTACTGACACCTAGTAAATGGGTAATAGTAAATATTTTTCAACATAGAGGTCCATCGCTTGATTTGGATTGAAACCTACTTGGTAATATATCCCAACCATATATAATTTTTCGTAATTTTGATATCTTGGATTATCATTCGCCATTGTGAGAAAAATTTGTTAACTTTGACAGGTAGGTGACAGGACCTATATACATTCTGCACTTGCTCTTTTTCCATAGCTACCTACTAATTAGGTCCACAGCGTTTATGGTCGATAAAGAGTGTTTCATAAGAGTTTAAATTTATTGTTTTGTCAAATTATTTAGTGACCCATACTGAATAATATTTTTTTAATGAATAGGTACTTTCCATGCTACCATATACGAATGAGAGTGATATTTGTTTATTGCGCTAAACGTTCTACTAAAGTGATATTTGTCTTGGCTTGCTATAACAAAAATGAAATTTATCTAAATACAGGGCTAATACTTGAAATATTATATAAGTATTATATATTTTTAAAAAGCTCGAAGCATTTATGTTTTGAATATGGAAAAATATACAGAGTGTCCCATTTAAAAAAATATAACTTTGTGTTATATCTGAACAATGATAGCTCATAAATCTCACTACGCCACTGGATTCTACGTAAAAAAGTATATAAAACACAGTTTTTACTTTTCCTATAAGTTGAAAGATAGCTGTGATACAAGGCGGGGGCCAAAATGCAATATTTTCAACTTCGCCCTGTATCTCAAAAACGAAGCAAGCTATGAAAATTTTGTTTACGGTATCGTGAGTTTCACAAAAAAGTAGCCAACGTTCGCGGAAACCGCAAATCTCTATCTTTAAAAATAAGCGAGTTACCCTGTAAGGACATCGAAAATGGGACAGCCTGTACAAAGTAAATAATGTATTCAATTGTATACAGAATAATACTGCAGTGTATTAAATAGATTGGTAAATAACACTTATTTTTTTATAATATGTAAAAGACAAAAATGGTCACTGTGGGTTGTTCTTAGGAGATAAACTATCCCAGACTTTTTTATCGATCTTTTTAAGATATACAATTCCGTACTACATTAGCTTGATCCATATCGTGAGGTTTATCCATCGTTTGCCATTGCCGCCCAGAAAAATATATTTTTAGACTTTTCTGTACTACTGTATGTATGTATTATACAGATAACCCAATCTCTTGAATCATTCTATCTATTTCTGAAAACTGCATCAAAATCTGTTGAGTAGTTCAAAAGATCTAAGCGAACAGACAGCTATAGAAATGATCGGAAAATATATTGATGGTCGATGTTTATCTGCCAACATCTTAAGTGATATTGCAAGATATTGGCAACGAGTAATACACAATGTTGTATGTTTATTTCTCTACTCCATTTAAGAGCACAAAATAGTTATTTATGTACCAAGTGCGTTATATAGATCATTATGCCCTGAGGGAAACATTCGGCCCGAGGGCCTCTGGCCCGAGGGATGAATGTTGCCCGATGGGCATAAGGATCTAGTAGCGCACGCGGTGCATACAAGATTTTATTTTTCACGAAAAAATTATTATATTATGATGAAAAAGCGATTTTAAAATCGTTTCAGTGCTCCTATCCATTTTCCTTCTCATAGTAGGCATGTCATTTGTTGATATTTTGACGTTTGTGAATATTTTTGTCATCATATTCAGTGAATGTGATGCTGCTTTCTTTGTGTAGTCTTATAGAAATAATGGAAATGAAAATGAATTTACCCAAGAATATCATAGAAAATGCAGCCAAAGCTGCGAATAATTCATTGCCGGAGAAATCCAGAGTCGTATACGACAAGGATTATGAAGTATTTAATCAATGAAATTTGCTTCATTTCTCCTAGTACAATAAGCGGGCGTTTTGAATCCATTATGCCCGCAAATGCGGGCATAATGGCCAAGGGCATAATGAGTGTGTTTATAGCAACCGTATCCAAGGTGAAATAAACATATTATATACAAGTGAAAAATAAATATATTTTTCGGCTTTTCTGTACTATTATATGTATGTATTATACATATAAACCTTTCCCTTGAATAACTCTATCTATTGCTGAAATTGACTAGTTCATCGAAACGGTCGTATTTTCGTTGAAAATAAAATGAAAACCAACCAAAATAAATTTCTTTAATTTATAATTATTAAGATGAATTTTCATAGACTAAATAAATCATCGATATCCTCCCTCTCACATATATTCACATAGCATGCGTATAATTATGTCATACGTGTTATGACATACTACAAATATATAACACATCAAACTGTCATGTTCCAAGTGAAAATTATCCCTCCATTGCTCACCAGACCGAAAAGCCGATATATGTCTGAATTCTTGAATGTCATTGCTGATACCGAATTATACAAAACACCCAATCCAGAAAAATTCCAACAACTACCATTTCCACTATACGGTGGATACTACACTATATCCGCTTTACCTGGAAGAGGAATTAGTCCAGAACTCATGAATCACGTGAAAGATGTTTTATCGGCTGCGCCAGTGAACATTAGTTTTGAAGAAATACCTGCATCGGAAACAAAGAAAGATGAGACGAACGAACTGCATCACATCACGTCTTCAATAATTAGAAACAGAGTAGCACTGAAGGGAAATATCGAAACTGCAGCAAACGGCCACAGTATGAGCCAGCATAACATGAGCATGAGATCCAAACTGGATCTGTACATAGCAATAATACATTGCAAAGCGTACCCAAACGTAAAATGTCTGAATCCTGCGGTAGACTGCATCTTAGCAAGGCAGAACACGGAAGGTGATTATCTTATGTTAGAACATCAGGCTGTTCAAGGTAATGTAGAAGCTCTCAAAGTGGTTACAAGGCATAAGACAGAACAATATGCCAAGTGGGCCCTAAATTACGCAAGAGCTCATGGGAGGAAAAAGGTGACTATTGTTCATAAGGAAGACATTTATGTATTGGCGGATGGGATATTCGTTAAAACTATTTTAGAGCAGGCAAGGGATTTCCGTGAGCTAAGATTTGAGACAATGAGGTTGTCACCTTTTATAGAAAAATTGTTAAAACGTCCCGAAGTATTCGATTTCGTGATGATACCCAATTTGTACGGATCATCCGCTACAAATCTCATCTGTGGAATACTAGGTGAGTTGACCCTTGTTAAGAATAAGTATAAACTCAAGAATAACAAGTTTATCAAATGTGGCATGAGAAGCCAAATTTAATATATAAATTTTTTACACAGAAATAAAATGAAAAATATGAAACACGGGATGCTTTGAGATGAATATTGTTCACAGTTGTACGAATTTCCTAAAAACTTTCCTCCGATTGAACATACCTATATTCCACATTAATATATCAGTTTCGTGAAAAACTCAAAATGTGATATATTGTTTATGTCTAACTCGAGAAGAAAGTAGTAAATGTCTTAGTTCGAATTAAGATAAGCGTTCAGGGTTAATTTTTAAAACAGCATTGTTGAAAAAAAACATGAGAAGCAGAGATCCTCCACTCAAAACGTATTATTCCTCCGTTTCTTATCTTTTCATGACATCTTTATATTAAAAAGGTCTTTGAGGAAATTAGCTCAATTGATGCAAAAATGTGGACTCTTGATACAGTGGGACAAAAATTGCCTATATTTTTGGGGAAAGTACGACTAAGAGTTTGAAAACTACCTTCGATTTCAGGTGGACCGGGTCTCTTATCGAAAAAAAGTTACAGCAATTATTGCGCAGTATTTGAACCAGCTGTCGGCGATCTCGCTTCGGAACTAATTGGAAAGGATGTCGCTAATCCAGTGGCGATGTTGAATGCTGCAAAAGACATGTTGTCATATCTGCGAATGTATAAAGGCGCTGGTGCAATGGATTATGCTATCAAAAGAACCCTATGTCACGATAAAATTCAAACGCCGGATATCGGTGGCAAAGGAACCACTTCGGAATTCATCGACAGGGTGAAGTATTACGTTAAAAGTTTCATATGAGGACTTTTATCAATGTTCATTTGGTTTATTTAGTATTCTAATGTGTGAGAATTAAAAATTATTGTTGGTTATGCAACTAAAAGAACCCTTAAATTGAAATGCCAGATCTAAGTGATGAAAGTACCACTTCAGAACTTACCAATAGTGTGAAGAATTACGTTGAGAGTATAATCTCAGGACTTTTATCAATGCTGATTTTAGATATTCAGTATTCTAATTCATGGAAATTGAAACACATATGTTAATGTTTAATGAATAGGTTATTCTGTTGAAATGATCCAATGTTATGACAACATTCAAACGCCATATACCTAGCTGTGGCAAAGGAACAACTTCGGAATTCATCAACAGGGTGGAGTATTACGTTGATGATCATTTGAGGACTATTATCATAGTTCGTTTGAAGTATTTATTATAATTTATGAAAATTAAAATTGAAATATCATTATTTTTTAGGCAGATTATGCTGTTTAAAGAAATCTATTCCGAAAAAATTCAACGCCGGATATCGGTGACAAAGGAACCACTTCGGAATACATTGAGAGGGTGAAGTATTACGTTCAGAGTTTCATATAAGGACTTTTACCAATGTTCATTTGAATTATTTAGTATTCTGATTTGTGAAAACTGAAACAAATGTTTCATTTTTTGTTAACAGATAGTGTAGTTAAAGGAACTATGTTACTATGAAATTTGAAGGCCAGATGTCGGCGGTAAAAAAACCACTTTAGAATTCTGAGGACTTTAATCAATGCCTATAGTCTAAGATCCTAGGGTCGACAGACGTATCTTATTTCCTCAGTAATAAATTTTGTGGGATGAAGTAGTGCTCGTATGTACTTTCAATGTATGGATACTCGCTATCTTTTGCCGACAGCCAATTTCCAGGTATAAGGTGCTAAAGGTGGAAAAAAACTCAACCTACTTGCCTTATTTTCTCACACTTAATTGTTATATATGATACTCAGGGAACCATTTCAATACCTTATGCAAGCTGCCAGACCGATCGTATGGCCAAACATCCCGCCAGACACACATTAAGTGTGAGTATGACAGTATGAGCGAAATGTCAAATCATTCGCCCATTTAAAATTAAAATAATAATATCGAAAGTACGTATACTCAAACATAGAGCATGCTTGACTAGGCAGTAAATAAAGTTGGAAAAAAATTTTTAAGTGAATTTTTCAAAAAGTTATGCTATTGTTTATTAACAATTTTTTTTCCAATCTCCCTTTTCATGAATAACGACATAAAAGTTTGAATGATTGCCCTAAAAATTTTTGGCTCCGTGGAGTCCTTGCTATGTATATACTTAACAAGATCATGCGATAAAATTTTCTTAAACTTCATTATTTCGTTTATAATGATTTTTTTAAGTTGACAAAAAATGAAATTTTCTGGAAATGTTGTTAAAAAAATTTTATTCAACAAATAATATATTATTTCCGTTTCTGTATCCAAAAATAGAATCGAATGAATCTTGAAAAAAATTTTTTAAATAATTTTTTAAGATATTGTTTATAAACAAATAGACAAGTTTGACATTTTTTGAAAATTTTTTTTCACCATTTCATTGACTTGGATAAATAATGATTCAAACAACAAGAAAAAATTTCATAAAATTTTTTTTATTGTTTATAAATAATTTTTTTATATTTCGATTGTTTAAATATTTATTGGAGAAACTATTTTCTCTTTAAAAATCAAAGTTGGCATTCATTCATAGGTTAACAAAAAAAATAAATTTTTTTATCAATAATTCCATTGTTTATTAAATTAACAATTTGTTATAAACAAATTCTATCAAGCGTTATATTTTTTTTCTCAAGCTAAAAAAAATTACAAAAACAGCCATACATATGAAAGTACAAAAAAATATTTTTTCTATTTTTTAAAATACTTTTGAATATTACACGACTTCGAAGTTGCACCGGTCATTCGATTTGTCAAGTAACAAATTGATATAATTTATTAACTATTAGAGATACGATAATGGACATTCAGTTGGTTTTTATGAAGGATTAATTGAACTTTCAAATCACTTAAAGACTATGTTTATAACTATTGTTCATCAGCTACTATATCTATTTGTTTATAAAAATTTGAGATTTTCTTGACTTTCTCATAATTTGATGAAAAAATGTATTAAAAAAAGAATTATAGAAGAACCATGAGTTAGAAGCCGCAAAAACTAAGATTGATTGGTAGATATTTTATTATTGAACAAAATTATTCCGAAATTCATAGCTGTGTTTTCATTATTGAACAATTAATAAGTCATAAAAGATACGAGAAAGACAAGAAATTCTCAAATTTTTATAAACAAATAGATATAGTAGCTGATAAACAATAGTTATAAACATAGTCTTTAAGTGATTTGAAAGTTTAATTAATCCTTCATAAAAACCAACTGAATGTCCATTATCGTATCTCTAATAGTTAATAAATTATATCAATTTGTTACTTGACAAATCGAATGACCGGTGCAACTTCGAAGTCGTGTAATATTTAAAAGTATTTTAAAAAATAGAAAAAATATTTTTTTGTACTTTCATATGTATGGCTGTTTTTGTAATTTTTTTTAGCTTGAGAAAAAAAATATAACGGTTTATAGAATTTGTTTATAACAAATTGTTAATTTAATAAACAATGGAATTATTGATAAATAAATTTATTTTTTTTGTTAACCTATGAATGAATGCCAACTTTGATTTTTAAAGAGAAAATAGTTTCTTCAATAATTATTTAAACAATCGAAATGTAAAAAAATTAGTTTTAAACAATAAAAAAAATTTTATGAAATTTTTTCTTGTTGTTTAAATCATTATTTGGCCAAGTCAATGAAACGGTGAAAAAAAATTTTCAAAATATGTCAAACTTGTCTATTTGTTTACAAACAATATCTTAAAAAATTATTTAAAAATTTTTTTTCGAGATTCATTCGATTCTATTTTTGGATACAGAAACGGAAATAATATATTATTTGTTGAATTAAATTTTTCCAGAAAACTTCATTTTTTGTTAACTTAAAAAAATCATTATAAACGAAATAATAAAGTTTAAGAAAATTTTATCGCATGATCTTGTTAAGTATATACATAGCAAGGACTCCACGGAGCCAAAAATTTTTAGGGCAATCATTCAAACTTTTATGTAATAAAAAGGGAGATTGGAAAAAAAATTGTTAATAAACAATAGTATAACTTTTTGAAAAATTCACTTAAAAATTTTTTTCCACCTTGTATTTCTTCGTTCAAGTATCTGGATGATACCATAATTTATTCAAATTCTTAAATAAACATTTGTTATTATAACAAAATTATTTTATGTGGTGCACTCGCTTTAGCGGCAAAACGTCCATAGCTCAACGGCCGCGCGAAGCCCTATTTTCGGAATTAAATTAAAATTATAAATAATATAGGTAGATTTCCGAAGGTCCACACTTTTTCATTTGAAATTTCCTCATCTTTGGGGATCTTTTTTCAAAATTTCTTAAATATCAATAGCTTATGAGTTATTAACGAAGAACAAAATGTCATATTTTGTTCATCTTAATTTGTTAATAACAATTGCAATTGTTTATGTGCTAATAAATCCTCGAGATACATTTTTCTAGACGTCATTCCGAATCGAATGAGCTATCGCTCATATTTTTAGGAGCTTTACCAAGAATTAACACGTTTTTGAACTTGTTGACTAGACTATTTCTTTCCATCTTTAGCAGCTTGTACCTGGAAATTGGCCATCGGCACAAGATAGCGAGTATCCATACATTGAAAGTACATACGAGCACTACTTCATCCTATAAATTTTATTACTAAGAAAATAATAGCCTGGCGTCTCTGGGATCTTGCTCTACTATTTGAGTTATTTAGTATTCTTATTTATGGAATTTGAAACACATCAGTATTTGACGAACAGATTATGCTGTTAAAATAATCCAATGTTATAATGAAATACAAAAGCCGTAATATATCGGTGGCAGATAAACCGGCAACGAAACCACTTCGGAATTCAGCAGGCTGAAGTATTACATTGAGTATATTTCGAGGAGTTTTATCATAGTTCATTTGAATTATTCAATACTATAATTTGTGAAAAAATATCATTGCTTTTCAAGTAGATTATGCTGTTAAAAAAACCCTATTTCACGATAAAATTCGAATATCTGATATTGGTGTCACAGGAACCACTTCGAAATTAATAGATAAGGTGAAGTATTCTGTCAATATTCTCATCTGAGGATTCTTACAATGTTATTTTCAATTATTTGGAATCGTATTTTGTAAAAATGTGAGCCATTTTTTCATTATTTTTCAAATTGTTTTGCTGTTGAAAGAACACCATTTCATGATAAAACCACTTCATAATTCATATACAGTCAGACAAAATGTCAGGATAACAACTGAGAAACAATAATAATTATTTCTGAATTCAATGACAGAGTGAAGTAATAAGTTAAATGAGTCAAACGAAGATTTTTATGATTATATAACTTATGTATGAATAAGCCAATAGAATCCGTGAATTTTGAATAACTACTGCGTATTGATAAGTGAATATACCCTTGACGACGTGGTATAATCGTTTTTGTGTTTCGCCCGTCACAAAATGTGAATGTTTTCATATTGACGATGTTTTGACGTTTGTCAAAAAAAATTACTATTTTTTATTCGTTATATAATCATAACGAATACCACGAGAGCTATCGAAAATAATCGTTATACTGACCTCGCCACTCGACGTATTTTCTTAAAACACCACTCGAGCTGCGCTGTCGTGGTGTTTCGCAAAATACGTCTCGTGACTAGGAAATATAATCAATTGTTTTCGATGCTCTTGTGATATAACTGAATATTTATTTGATTTATTGAGTGGCTAAACTAAACTCATGAATGAAATTTGACTTTTTGTTTTAAAATTATTGAATTTGCAGATTGCGAAATTAGTTTTCTCAATCGTTGGATGTAGGTATATACAAGGTCCCAGTCCTACTATCTAGAGTATTTTTATTTACAAGAATTTTGGCACAGCATTTGTTGTAATTAAATTTTCTTTTCCACTAGATTAAGAAGAACTGAAAGAGCAGAGAAATTTTGGTCAACTTTGAAAATTGGCAAAAAATAAGGATTTTCGAAAACGAAGATGAAAGAGGCTTCTTATTTATCTTCAAGTATCAGTATTTAGTTGAAGGTTTCTATATTTCGGAGTTAGGTGGTACGTCATCCCAATTCAAAAGGTATTGGATGTGGTATTGAATCTGTCGAAAAGAATGAATGAATGTTCATTCTAAAAAGTATCTAAACTGAATGTACACATCTTATAACAAAAAGACTTTATCTATGAAAGCTTCTCTTTATCTTTGACCGCAGGCAAAAATTTCTCATAAATATATGAGTTCTTCGCTTAGAAGAAAAAGAAATTGACTTTGTTATCATCCGAACACTTACATCGAATTTTGTAGAGTAATGAAACTTATGGTAGGGTGCAATTACTGTTGATAGTGTTTCAGATACACGGAGGAGGAGTTCCGTTCATTTGAATAATGCATAATGTGCCACCCTGCAGCTAAATGATGAACTACTGTTGAACTGGTCTTCTTCGAACAGTTTTAGTTATTATTCTGACAGTCATTTCGTGACTTAGCTTCATTAAAGTCAATTTCCCTCATTGTGACGCCAGTCAGTATTTAGACTTCTTTGAACGTTACCTGGCTATTACTGATTTTTCGAATTGAAAGGCTAGCTTGATCAAGGGCGACACGATCGGACAGTTTTTTTGGGAATCATTTCCATTCAACAGTGAAATATTCAAAATATCGATATGGTCACTGCAAATATGAAAACACTTTTAAGATCGTTACTTGATATAGCTAGCTTTTATAGAGATAATTTCCCCTAACATATTATTTTCCAAAGATTTCTCTTTTATTATATATACATATATATATATTATATATTATATATATATATATATATATATATAAGTATATATATATATATATATATATATATATATATATATATATATATATATATATATATATATATATATATATATATATATATATATATATATATATATATATATACCTATATATATCAAGTATATAATAGAAGTTCATTTCACAAATATTGAAAATATAACACAAAACAAAATCACACAAATAAAACATGTAGATTAATATTTCTTCAATTACTCATAGATCTACAATATATATAGACCAAATTCATCTATATCTTATGGTTTAAAATCAATCTGAATATTATTTGGCAGCGAATTGAACTATTTCAGGGAAATAGAGAAGGACTTTTTTTCCAATAAAGTAGAATAAATTGGGTAAGTGAATTTCATTTCCTACGAGTATTAGTTTCGTTCGGTGCTTCCTTCCAATAATGTTGATTTTTGAACAAGAACTGTAGCCAGTTGTAAATATACAGTTCGTTAAGCGTCAACACTCCCGATGACTCAAGTGACAATGAAGATAAACAAACAAAATATCTATGGAAGTTGTTTCTTCAAGTTGTATGAATATTATAAGTATATAGTTATAAAAGTGTAGGCTAAACTATAAAACTCAGAGAAGTTTTTCATGCATATCTGCCTAACATTTCATGCTTACTTCAATGAGAAGATCAACAATAATCAATAAAAGACTGAGTTCTTCTTCCATAAAATTATAGAAAATATCAAAAATTTCCGATACTATTCGATGTATATAATTATGTTGCATAGTTTTCACCGGATAGAAGAACTCGATTTGTTGGTTCATTATTTTATTTTTGCACGATCAGTCATTTTTGACGGCTTACCATGTCTGTTCCCATGCCAGTAAGTTACATTTACTGATGCCAGAACGGTAAGTGATTACTTACCGTTCAGCGAACGTTAAGTAATTACTAACCTTTCTGGCATCAGTGAATTAAGCTATGAGTATAAAAAATTCAAATTGCAAATTATTTATTTTGTTTTGGTAGTTAGTTTAAAAGATAAGTTAACAAATCATTAATTTATATTAAAGTTTACAGTACAGTTTGTTAATCAATATAAAATATTTTGTGAATTAAAAATTCTTCATCTAGTGCTTCCATTAAAAATTTTGATAAATCCTCTCTTGTAAAAATGCTAGCCTTCTTAAGCCTATAGCCAACATTTTTTTCTTTTAAGATAGGCAATCAGAGTTGCGAACTTGGAAATATCAATAGCATCATATAAAAAACTGTTGATTTTATCATGGAATATTCAGCCCTCAAACTGCCAGGGGCCTTCAGTTGCACATTTCTTTGGACGAAATATGCCAATAAACTTTTTTCATAAATAGTAGCATTTTTATCTTGGCACCACTTTTTGAAAATACTATATACGTGTTCTCGTAGCGTTTTTTCGATTTATCTGGGATAATCGCCTTCCTGTCGTGCATTCTCCAACTCATCATCGACGAATTCATCATCACTCATGGTTTCAAGTTTTAAAATTACGACGTTGATTGAATTTTTAGTGACAGCAATGAAATCTATTTACTGACAGCGTCCTTAATAACCAGCCTAGCACCAAGTCTTGGAAAATGAACAATCGAAATTTTGAATGTAATAATGAATTTATCAATAATATAATGTATTTTTCATTGTTCTGATCGTGCAAAAAACGCTATGAGCATGTCGAACGTTAAGGGTTACCGATCTCAGACAATAATTGGAGTCGTCGCTTCGCTCCTCCTCCAAACAATTGTCTTCGATCGGTAAACAGCCCTTACCGTTCTTCATACTTGATATACTATTAGTAATAAAGCCGTTGGCGATTTTAGAAAATTCA
>JARQZK010005313.1:27500-46068 GCA_030704885.1 Cynegetis impunctata | reverse complement strand
AATTCTTAATTACAAAATTTTGTTTGAAAGTTTTATTGAAAAATGGAATAGGGGTTGCACGTTTCACCCCTTCAAAAGATCCCAACAAAATCAAAAAAAATTCATAGGTAACCTTTTTATTGATAGAAAACGCTCACAAAATATTATTTCTTTAACATTTCAGAAATTTAGAGAAAAAAAATAAAAATTTTTTTTTCGCCTGTTTTTGTTCTCCTGTTTTTTTTTCTACTGTTTGGAAGCATGTGACATACGAGGTTTTTCATTCCACAAAATCAGTGATTTTGTGAACTAGAACTAACTATGTTAATAGTTTAACTTTTGTTTTTTCTCACCGATTTCGAAAGATTTTTGCCCTTCTGACGGAATAACCGTAATTTTTTCAACGTGTAGTTAGAAGTTCTTAAAATAAAATGTAGCTCTCAATTGTTACTTTTTTCCACATTGAATTTTGATGTTGATTTTTTCCCAAAAAATCATTAATTTTGTGGAATAAAAACCCCTCGTATGCCCCTATTTCTATCTATTAAAAGAACTCAGAATTTGTAGGTATATATATAAATCAAAACTGTGACGAAACATTTTTTTTATATATCGAAATCTAATATCAAAAATGCAACGAAGCATTAAATCAGCAACACTGAAGGTGAGTGGAATAATAACTATTCGTTTTTATTTTTCACGCCAATGGCTTTATCCCGTCTCATTTTCAATTCTCTGGAGAAAAATACAGGATTCTTTAGAGGCTATACTTCGATCCACCCTACGGAGGCCACAGAAGCCGGTAAGGAATTATATCCGTATGCACGACGAATGCCTGAGTATTAAGACTTTTCTCTAGAGATTGTGGGAATCTTAGTGTTGCTAGACTTAAGAAAAAAGATTGTACTCCTTTTGAATGCAGTGCGAGTTTGTTCGTTTAGCAAAGGAGGGAAAGGAGAATCACGAAAAAAAGTTATCTTCTAATGAAAAAATGGTTTATCAGTAGATATCAATTTGATGATACCAATTTTAGTTTAGGTACAGATAATGAGATTATTGTGATAATTAAAAGATTACTATATGTATCTTTTTTTCGATAAAAGATATCTTCAGCACCTACTGAACATACCTTATTCATTTTACTACTAGCTGTTATATTTTTCATGGCGTTATTGAACACATCTATATTTTATGAACGTAGGAATTTTTCATAATTAATTCCATACAACTTTCTACTATTCAATCACAGATAATATGACAACCTTAAGAAATGATTCATGCATCGATGAATCATCTAATTAAGGATAAGTTTGAGGATAAAGTGTTGTATTTTATGGGTTGAAGAATACAGTTAATTCATTTCGAAGCCTATTTCATATTTTGTTTTTTTTTTCAACATTTTTTGAATTTCATTTATTTCAAAAGTGATTTTTTTCTGTAATTAATCCCCTCGTTAGTCCCTTCATTTTCCTCATCAAATATTTGATATTTGTCAACAGCTTCAGTTAATGTGAGTGACAGTACAGTAGGTATATTATTATATATAGTACTACCATAAAATTTCAGCAATCTAACTTCTTGTATACTACAAAATTTTGTATGTAGTTGATGTGATGGATAGGAGATGTATTGAAGTGTTAAATATAGAATCAAACTAATAAAAGATGATTTAGATATTTGGATTTAGTAGAGATTGTATTTGCTACATAAACCTAATGGGTATATAGATACCTATCTACTGTGATGTTAGAACTGCGTATCAAAAAATAGAAAATTTTACTGTGTAGAAGTAGATTCTGCTGAAAACTGGAATTCTCGATGAACTGACATGAATTTACGAATTTGACATGTTATTGTTCGAACGATTTCATTGATATGTATTTTGCATACGTTTTTTTGCGAGTGTGTGGGTCGAAAATACGTTCTAAAATCAAGATTTTATCAATAGTTATTTTCCTAACAAGTGCGTAAAGTGATACTTTTCCGCACGCGACTGCAGTTGACCCGAACGGCGCGGAGCGGAGTTCGGGCAAGCAGTCAAGTGCGGGAAAAACACTTTACGCATGAGTTAGAAACATTATTTTTTCTACGACCGTATATACAAGAAAGTATACCAACTCATTTTTCAAAAATTATTTTATTCCAACAAACATAATAATATACAAAACTTTAACTAAAAAATACTAATTATTATAAATATTATTATTGAAAACACAATTTGTTGCATTCTGTAGACTAGTAAGAATTGCCGGTCCAGTGGAGTTATTTGGTTTCAACTGGAAGGTAGATGACGTCGATGAGGATGGCATCGGTTGCAGGTCGCATAAAGATAACGATGACGGTGACGGCAATGGTTTTAAGTCATTTGTAGTACAGAGAGTTTTATTTGATATAATATATATATATAATATAATATATAATATAATTTTATTTGATATATTATTTCTTCTACAAGCGCTTATACGAGATCGATTAGATTTCAACACATAGATCAAATTTGATATATTCAAATAATTTGATACTAATGACATATTATATAATAATAATATATATTAATTCACATGTCGTTTCCATAGTAACGTCGTCGGTGGCGTTCGGTGCATAGAGACATATCATTATTCAGTTTATTCTTTAATAAAAGCGTGCGGGAAAAATCCCCGCTATTCCATTCCCGCACTAGTGCGGGAAAGTGACACTTTCAAAACTAAAATGCATGCGGGAAAGTGGGTTAAAACGCACGGTCGTAGAAAAAAGGTATGTATCGAGGTATGTATTGCTTATTTATTTCTATTTGAAAAAGAAATCTTCGAGGTGATTTTTCTGTTCTGGTGGTTGTTAGAGAAAAATCAATATGGATGGCATAGCGGTTCCATTGTATAGTATCGAATATTATATAAAACAAGAGTATTTAAAGAAATATTTTTTGATCAATTCTCTGATTATTATGCTTTTTCAGCATATCTCTATGTAGATAATATCGCATTATTATCCATCATAATATTCAAATCAAAGTTTTGATTTAACTCGAGTTCAAGTATTAATATTTTTTCAAGGAACTTCATTAAGCAAAAAAGTAGAAAATCAATTTATAGTTGACTTACTATTAATTTTCAACAATTTTACCTTCAGGATATTATAGGATAAATAAATAGGAAATAGGAAATTTCCATGACGATATTAGTTTGAAATTTTCTAATTGTATCGATATTATTTTCAATTAAACAGCGCATTTTAATAACTCTTGAAGTTTCAGGATGGCTTAACTGTAGATGAAATAACATGAGGAAGCATCAAGAAAAATAAGATTAATGGGAGTTTTATAGAGAACCATTCAATACATTAGTTTTTGTATGTAAACAAATATAGCGTTTATTGATGTTTATCATTCATAAGTTAGACAGTGTCAACTAGAATTCCAAGAATATAAAAACAACACATTTCATATGTCTACGTCAACATCAGCCCCTATTTGTTAGATTGTTTGTACACAACTCAATCACAAAATCAAATTGGTAGTTTTGTTGAAACTATCATGATTTTCTGCTAATATCAATATTTCATTAGTTTTTTCCGTCAATGTATTGCTAAGATCGTACATGAACAATAGCTTAAATATGATTCAAGTTTGAAAACAGTCATTGTCCCCAATTTTATGATTCAATCAATGGCTTTCTACTTCCGTAAATAAACGGTGGGCCATGTTGTTGACACTTATAAATTCGGCGATCTCTTGTAGATGTACTTCTACCGGCTTCTGTCATTATGCAAACTTTGAGGGTTTGATACTCTATTACAAGGTTAATAAGATACTTACAATTTGAATAGTTCAGTCCAGTTTCATATATTTCCACTTCTAGGACAGTATAACCTGGACAAATAGATCTTTTCCCATTTTGCAACATTACTATTTCGCACTGAATGCTTCAAAGATCTCCAGAAGCGTCCCAATAACCCAAGTAACTACTTGTCCTCGAAAAAACTGGTCCACATCAACTTTTCCACACACGCAAATTACAAAAGTTCGTTGTTGCCCCGGACTCCGTCACAATTTAACTCTTTAAGTACACTTAATTACTCCTTTGTACACTCGCTTAAACCAACTATGGAATGCATCGTGGCATATCATCTCAATTTAAAGAAATAAAACGACAAACCATGACCACACCGAGGAGGCGAACCGCCGTCTTGCTTTCCTATATTTGATTTTGTTCAGCGAGCCGATCGCAGAGGGCCGTTGTCACACCCCCACCGTACCAAAATATTGATCTCGATGGGGGCGCAGACGCCCTTCAAATGGGGAAAGAGAGGATAGATAGGTACACCCAAAATTAATTTTTCGTAATGAAATGTTCAGATTCGGTTTGTTGAAGAGGACCAGAAAACGCGGGCTCGTGTATGGGTGATGGGACTAGATGAGAATTCCACGCTAGGTGCCCGTCCATGGGCCATGGGCGTAGGTTAAGGCGATGGGACGATCCACGAACAGCTGTCGCCGATTTTCTAGTTGTATATATAAGAATTTATAATATATATATATATATATATATATATATATATATATATATATATATATATATATATATATATATATATATATATATATATATATATATATATATATATATATATATATACTTATATATAGTCTGTCCAGCGAGAATTGGCGTGCACGCAAAAAAAAAAGTGGCCGTACCATCCATTTTGACAAATATTCTGTCCATTATTCATCAAATTGTATGTATCCCTCCAGAAAAATTAACATTCCGAGTAATGAAAATAAGTTGAATTGAATGTTAAGTTGTCATTCTGTTTCAAAAATTGCAATATTATCGGACCCTCTCGACCTACTATCACGTTTGACAGTCGTAGAAAACCTCTATATCTCATTTTTGTTGAAAATTGGGTTAGCTAATTAGATTTAAGATTATTTATTACGTCTGGCAACACTGTTCCCGATCGACGTCATATACAATTGATGACGAGAACGCCAATTCTCGCTGGACAGACTATATATACATATATATGAAGTAATCTCCAACAAAATAAAAATAGACAGAGGGGTACGCCAAGGTCATACCATCTAGCCAAAACTATTTACCGCTAGCTCAGAGGACGTCTTACAATAAAGTGAATGGGACTAGAAGGAACAACGGGGTGTACCTTGGCCATCTTATCTTCATTTCAAGTGGCCCAGTGGAGCTGATGGCAATGATGCAATAACTAAACCTAGGGTTGCCATCACCTAAATTGGCGATATCGGACAAAAATTTTAAAAACCCCGGACATTTCTGTGAAATTTTGTTTTTCCCCGGACACACCGTGAAAATTTTTTATTTTGAATAAAATAAAATATCGTTTATATTTTAATTTTTTCATTTATTTGAACTTCAAACCGCTTGTTTGCCATATAAACAGAAAAACAAAAAAATAAAATTCCATTATAGACAGTTTACAGTTTTTTCTTTTTTCTTCTGGTATCATCAAATAAAAAACAACTCATGACGATAATTTTTGGTAGATCAAGAACCAAATAGACTAGATTCTACATTGTAATAGCAAATTATAGGATTGGTCATCTAGTTCGGTTAGATATGTTAGGTACCCAAAAGTCTAAATTATTTATTAACTATAAATCAAAAGTAAGTAAGAAATTTTAATTTTAACGAGATCAAGTTCTTTTCACTTATTAAACTTAACTTGGAATTTTTCAGACATTTCCAATTTTTCCTAAAAAGTCTTTATTTTTCATCATGAATTTGTAAAAGTCGGAGCAACTCAAGTCTTTAAAATTAGACTTTATTCTGATCGGAGAAGAAAGCGTATGTGTATTTAGCAAGTTTCTCTCCCTCCTTCATTACTGCGACCCTAGCGAAAAAACTCACTCTACATTAGCATTGTGAGCTGGTATACAGAAATACTACTATGCAATTTTGAGCAGTTTAGAATATAGATCTTTCGGTCACAACTGGTTTGCATTTCATAGCTCATCTCCGTCACTGACACCCAAGCTTCACACACCCGGACACAAAATTTGTCCGGGTTTTACCCAGACATATTTTGAAAGCCCCGTCCGGACAACCCTCGGACGCCCTCTAAACTAGGACAAATCCGAGGAAATCCGGACGGATGGCAACCCTAACTAAACCAAACTGCGAAAGAAGTCGGACTACGAATGAACACTGGGAAAACGAAGATAATGAGTCAAATGCGTAGACCACTACACATATCTTGGGCATACGATCATGAAAGGAAAACCAAATCAAACAGTGGAAATCACTAGACGTATACGTCTCACGAAGGCGGTATTCCGTAAACTTCGTTACATCCAGGGCAACAGTAGTATACTTATAAACCTAAAGAAAAAAGTTTACTATTCATGCATCTCACCAGTGGCTACATACGGCCTAGGAACAATGACCCTGACAAGAAATAGTGCAAAGATTGAGAACAACACAAAGAACGCCACCCACTGGCGGCCAGTAGACACTGAAAGGATCAGAAGTCGATTACAAAGAAGATGGCTACACGATATTAAGTTAACTGTTGGTTAAGATTGGTACCACAAAGTCCAAAATCCAAACATGGAAGATGTACGGAGAGGCGTATGTCCAGGAGTGGATGAGGGAAGGCTGATATAAACTATATTATTATTATTATTATATATATATATATATATATATATATATATATATATATATATATAAATATATATATTTATATTTATATATATATAAGTATATATATATGTATATGTATAATATGTATATGTATATATATATATATATATATATATATATATATATATATATATATATATATATATATATATATATATATAAAGTTGTACAAAAGTTTGATTGAAAATAATGACACTACGGGTCTTAATACTTTTTTTTACAAACTACAGAGCGATAAAAGTACTAGTTTTTATTTGTTTTCATTTTTAACTTCCAAAACTACAGAGACATACCAACCAAATCAGTTTAATATTCGGCCCAAAAATTTTGAAGGTGTTAAGATATAATTCCTTGAAAATAAAATCAATACGTTTCCATGAAAATGAAAGTGTATTACTCTTTTAACGGACTAGTTCATTTTGATCCAATTTTTCCTCCTCTCTAATCTAAAGTTTTTTGAGAACATTTCTCATATCAAATCAAATCAATGAAACAATTACAATTAAATTCATATTCAGTTATAGTATCACTTGAATAATCAAAATTTTAAAAAAACAACGCCCACATCAAATTGATTCGGAAAACTTCCAAAGTATCTATGATAAGCATAAAATTGACATTGAATATGATACGCCACTGGTAGTGAGTTACTCACGACGATCACAAGGAAGAGAAGAATGCGATCATAATTCATCAGGTACAGCCGGCAAATTGCCAGGACCGGCTCAACAGCCTCGGGCGTTATCTGGATGCATTCAACCGAAACGCGAAAATTAATGACGAAAAAATCCATATAACTAATAAAGCAGGATGGACGAATCTGCAATCCTGCTTGTATATAATGAGACTGAATGAAATTCTGCTAATTCGAGGCTCTGTGACAGGATATTTCCATTAAGGCTTAAGAGAAAAACACGAAAAATGCAGAAAGCAATTATGAAGGCTCTTTGACGCCCACCCGTTAATATTATTTCGCTAAGCTCGTATTAAATTTGCCAATTTAGCGTACTTGAGCATAATGAAATTGAGTTTTCATAATCCTCAAATGGACACTGGTTATCGTGGAATTGGGAGGCAACAGCTTGACTAATGATTTTATATTATGCAAAAGATGTCGACTTATTTTCTTGTGATTTATAAATGACATTTCGAATATAACGGATATGGTGAAAATTATTCTACTATTGAAATATTGAAATCCAGATTTGAAAGAAAAATAAAAATTCAAATTGAAATTATATAACCTACAAATATTAGAAAATTTTCTAATATTCCATTAAAAAAAACAGAATCGATTAAAGTATCGTGTTGAAGAGATTGTTCGTTGAAATAATAGTAATAGCATGAAATCATTTCATAGATTAGAATAATTTACTATATATCAAAAAAATTTTCGAACGTGAAATGGAAACTTCTCAGAGAGAGTTGTCAATTTAGATATAAGAATCGAATAATAACTGGAGAAATTATATGACTTTCAACTAGAACAGTTTTTTTGCTGAGTGAGTAGAATTGTGTTGAATATGTCATTTACTACCCACAAGAAAGAACTCATTTACTAAACTGAAAGTAGCAAATCAAATTACAAGATGAATTTATTGACACTATAATCTGAATTCATCAATATATATATATATATATATATATATATACAGTGGCGCACCCAGGGGGGGAGCCATGGGGCTGCAGCCCCCCCTGAGATTTATTGTAGTAACAAAAGAATTGAGATTACTAAGATAATAATTGTAAAATGAGCTCATCTACTACTATAAAATGAGCCCACTGGTCACTATCGGTCAACCATAAGATCTATTATGATTTACCGGATACGGGATGTGCGTTTTCTATTTAAATTTAAGGAGGTAAATTTTGATTCAGCCCCCCCCCGAAACTCAATCCTGGGTGCGCCCTTGTATATATATATATATATATATATATATATATATATATATATATATATATATATATATATATATATATATATATATATATATATATTCATATATATACAGTGCCGGATTAGCCACGTAGCAAGAGTAGCAAATGCTACGGGCCCCGCGAATTGGAGGGCCCCGCGCTCCAACGCCTGTCTGACAGTAAAAAAAAATAAGTTCAGATAAGCGTAAAATATCTTGAATGCCTTAAACGCGAAACGCTTAGGCTATGCTTCACTCACACCTGAAAATCTAAAACTCGATTTCGTCACGTTAAATCGTAGGTATAGGTTGTATAATAGGTACCTACCACGACAAACGTTGGTGTCAAAATCTACAGCAATAATTTTAAGTTTTATCACATTTCTAAAAATTGAGCGCTGACCGCACAAGTTATGTGTTTGTACTACTTGCACTGCACTACACTCAAGTTTGTAAAACTGCAAAACTAACAGGGGAATTATATCGAGCTGGTCGTAGAACCCACACAAAGGATTCTATTGACTATCAAACTATTATAATTTGATGTAAATTTATATACAACGTAAAAAACTGTAAAAATTTCTTTGGATGTTAGTCTGGAATTTTATTGTAGTTGAATCAGTTTACATTTCACGATATTATTGTAACACCAACATGTATGACCCCCTGGCGAATGAAAAAAAGTGGTCGAAGTTTCTTGTCAGTTCTCATGGCTCAACCCCAATCAGCTAACTTGACCGTAGGCAAATTGGCTCTAATGAATATTTAAAATAATATACGAACTATTTTATTACCAAAGTTAAAAAAAGCCAACCACTTGATTTGTAAAAGTAATAAAAAAATATAGGTAGTTTATTTCAAAAACTGGTATCATTACAAGCACAGATATACGTGCTCCTACATAGCCGCTCCGGGTTGTCACGCACACACATTTTCGGTTTTATTCTCTAATCTGAGGTTAATACCATAAACTTGAGAACCTAAAGCGAACCAAGGGCCTCTTGGCCGAATTTGCTACAGGCCCCGCGCTGGCTTAATCCGGCACTGTATATATATATATTTTATATATATATATATATATATATATATATATATATATATATATATATAATGAAAATAAAAATTCATTTCTAACATTATGATGAAGATTACATATTTTATACCTTTATAAATATATACAGAATATTCCAGAATAACGTCAGGAAATTTCGATGGGTTATTCTTTAAGATATTTCAAGAAAAAAAATTCCATTTTGAAAAAACTAGTAAACTTAACCATAGAGAATACTTGATGACATTTGTAGAGTCTTTGCTGGCGCTTCTTATGGATCGATAATATACAGGGTGTTCCATTTAAAATAAGGAAGATTCTGAAAATTTTCATTTACAATATATGGCGAGCGGTTTTCCATACCCTGTATATATCAGGCGCGGATCCAGGCCCGACTTTTGGGGTGGGAACTTTTATATATTCAAAAGCCAAAAGGTACTGGTATTTTGGTCAATGGTAAATCGAGTACCTCCCAATCAAAACAATTAGGTGGGGCCAGGCCATTTGGGGGGACGTTCCCCCACTTCCCCTCTCTGGATCCGCGCCTGATATATATATATATATATATATATATATATATATATATATATATATATATAATATATATATATATATATATATATTCATATATATATATATATATATATATATATATATATATATATATATATATATATATATATATATATATATATATATATTCATATACTTTATAGTTCAGTCTGCATTATTTTAGATATATAATATTTTATATTTATATAATATTTATTCATATATCTATAATAGGATGTTTTTTAAAAATGAGATAATTTTAGGTATATTGTCACACATGTGATATACCGAAAATCTAATCTCCTGATTACTATTATCTATGATTCCGTTTTGAGGGAAAAATAAGAAAATAAATGTAGTTTAAAATATTTAAAAAACTCACGTTAATGGCAAACCGAACTAAAAAGTAGAAAAAAAATTAATTTATTATAAAAAAGCGTGAAGTGTTTCATATTAAATGTTACAATTGTTTCATTGATAGCTATTCATAAAAGCAGTGTTATTATTGCAATATCGTAAAAAGCACCATACGGTTTTTCTAAATATTCTAAATTCATTTCTACTTTTTACTTAGGTGTACTATCAAAGCCTATTTCTTATAGTTTTTTTTTCATAAAAGTTATTCACGTTATATAAATTCAGCTCACAATAAAATTTAGTGAAGTGACAACACTATAGTCTTACAAGATCGTAATAGAAAGTAAAGCTACGGTTCCAGTGGAGGAACTTTGAGGAACATTTTGTTGCTGAATGTTTCTCTTTTTTGCCACAGGTAGAAACTTATAGCAATATACGAAAATTTCTTGTTTCCACTGAAGCAACTAAAATTGTCAATAGTTGCATTGTTTAGTACAAACAATCAACATTTGTTGCCAAAACATAAAGAAATTTTAAGAAACATTTAGGAAAATTTTAGAACATCTGCGGAAACAAGCAACAGCAACAAAAATTTTCCTCAATATTCCTCGTACTTCACTGCGCACTGAAAATCTGCGATACGAATGTTTACTAGTTGCGTTCTCGATACGTTTCCACTGCGATAGCAACACGGATATTTTAATACATGTTCCCTATTTTTTTTTAAAGTTTACCGCTCAAAATGGATACCGGCGACATGAAGGAATAGTAAACATTTGTTGCCGAAAATGAAAAAATATTAAGGAACATTTAGGAACATTCACGGAAACACGCAACAGCAACAAGAATTTTCCTCCGGTGGAAGTGGTGCATAAAGAAATGAGGCGTTGACATTGAAAAGGAGGTAAGTGCCAAAATTGCCGAAAATAATTTTTTTTACTGAAACGATTCTAAATGCCAATGCCAATAGCGTTGAAAAGGAGGTAAGTGCCTATCACCTCTCGTTTAGTTTTGAGCGGTGTCACAAGATGCCGCTGGTGGCAACAGAACTATCTATGTTATCACCTAAAACACAGTGCCATGAAGTTCAACAAAAAAACTAAATTCCAAATTTACTATTCGAATGTGTATTCACATCTGATTTACTTAGCTGCTTTTTGGGGCCGAGCAGGACATCAATATATCAATAGATTACAAATAGTCCAGAATGAAATAGTTAAAACTTTATTCAATTTTCCATATAGGACAAATACAACAATGCTTTACAAAGATCTAAAAATTTTGAAAGTCCCTGATATAGTTAAACTGGATAGTGTCAAAATTATTTACAAAATTAAAAACAACCAAACTGAAACAGAAGTCAACCTACCTCAAAATTGTGACATACATCATTACAACACGAGAACAAATCAACATTTCCACATACTACCAAATGCAACTAATGTTGGGAAAAAAAGGACTAGATTTCAAGCTCTACAATGGTTCAACAAAATTCCCGAACATATTAAAAACAGTCCGTCTATTGACAGTTTCAATAGAAAGATGAAAAAACTCCTCCTAGAGAACCTATGATTTGTAAAAAGTGATCTCTTCCTCTGACTACAATAGTTATTTAAGTTAAAAAAATTTATATGAGTTACTAAAATGTTAGGACATGCATGTCACTCATACAATCTTACATGTTATACTCATTATGGATCTTGTTATCTCTTAGAGTACTTGAATAAATAAAAAAAAAGAATGACTGTTTGCTTTGCAAAGGTGACAAGTGCCGCAGCATGGGTTCACCATACATTTATAAAGATATTTGTAAATAATCTTTGAATATTTTTTTTACATTATTATCTAACAATGTTTGCATGTAACCGTATAGTAAATACATTTTCTACTCCAAAAGGTGCGTTCTTGTTATTTATTCATGTATCAATTTGGTTTTTTGCTCCTCCTGGAAAATTTAAGTTTTGGCACTTACCTCCTTTTCATAGTCAACGCCTCAAATATTAAAGAAATTTCAAGGAACATTTAGGGAAACATGCAATAGCAACAAAAATGTTCCACAATGTACCTCAATATTCCTCCGGTGGAATTGTAGCTTTAGATACCATTCCAAGTGCACTTCGCAGTCATTTTGGGCGAGAGATTACATACTCTATCCTTAACCGAAATTGCAGCATGTAAAATATATCAACATAAATATATTGCATCCAATAAACGTCAGTTGTACTTAATGCATACTGATGTACTCTAAAAAAGGATCCAATTAATATACTTCAGCCACCTGATGGCTTTTGCATGCTCGTTTTTTTTATAAGTGGAATCTCTCCACCATGCGGTGTTCCGACCACATGTTGTGGATATACGTTCAATATTATGCCTCATTAATCTGTTATTTGTTCATCAAAGGAACGTATCTTCTTGAGTTTTTTTTAGAAAACAAACTGATGCAATAGAATCCACGGTAACCCAGCGGTAAAGTTTATCGTTTGTATACCGAGGATCGTGGGTTCGAGCCCCACCTTGCTCTTGGTTGTTGTTTATGTCACATGAAATTTTGTGGTTCAAAAATTTGTATATATGTTGGGTAGTGACATAGATTCAAGCCTATTGGCCGTTCGGAACCGACCTTAAACAGTAGGTCCCTTGTGATGAAAAAAAACCTGATTTAAAAAAGGGGAAACTAATTTCAGAGAACAGAATTTTGTCCGTTAAGGTGCTGCTCCACCATAAACAGAGCTTATCTTATTCCAGTCTCAAATGGTCTAAAATAATATTAAACGTTTTTATTCAAAAGTTATAGCTACCATTATAAGAGTGTCGCTAACATGGGCATCCCGTGATTCATCAAAAAATTATTTACGTTTTCTTTAGGTATATACATATATATATATATATATATATATATATATATATATATATATATATATAATTTATATATATTAATATATATATATATATATTATTTATTTCGAATTGTTGTTGCCTGTGATCTATTTTTAATCTCTTGATAATTATTAGCATAACAGGGCTGGTTGAATCTTAAAAAAACTCGATTTATTAAAGAGTTGACGTTTTACTTCGATAATAAAATCGAGTTTTTTAAGATTCAACCCAGCCTGTTATTGCTAATAATTATCAAGAGATTATATATATATATACATATATATATATATAGTATATATATATATATATATATATAATATATATATATATATATATATATATATAGTATATATATATATATATATATATTATATATATATATATATATATATATATATTATATATATATATATATATATATATATAACCTCTTGATAATAATTGTTAGCAATAACAGGCTTGTTGAATCTCAAAAAACTCGATTTTATTGAAAAGTTGACGCGTCGCCACGACATTCGTGGCTTTATCAAAACTTTTGAAAAAAGTGAAATTTCTTAGACATTTATTGATTTGAAAAAATTTGAATAGAAAAAGACTACTATGTTTCACTAAAATTTTTCTTTGTTATTTATTACGTGCTATTCAGTCCAATATTAACATTCAAATCTGTTATTATTAGATGGTATGGGAAACCACAGAAACCTTTACCCACGTAATGTTCGAAATAGGTTCAAATTATTTTGATTTTGAAAAGTCAAAGAATAGGGTACTATTTATCTTCTTTTCAAAAATTTCTTATTACGGCTGTGGCCGTCTTCAGTCAACTTTTTAATAAAATCGAGTTTTTTGAGATTCAAAAAGCCTTTTATTGCTAATAATTATCAAGAGATTAGAAATAGTTCACAGGCAACAACAATTCGAATGAATAATAATTATATATATATATATATAAATAAATAAATATATATATATATATATCTATATATATATATATATATATATATATATATATATATATATACATATACTTATACAGTGAAGCCCCAATTATCCGCGAATGTCGAGAAAAGTTCTTTTCATCACAAACTTAAAAAATCCAATTTTTATTGAAGCCAATAACAGGGAAAATACAATAGGCCTGCGAGGATCCAAATATCGTTGTAATTTAAAAAAAATGATAACTTTACAGTTTTTGTTCATATGTGTAGCACCTATGTATTTATTGATTTTTGTTTACTTTTCTTTATTTTAGTCATTTAGAAATTGGGCAAAGATTTCTGCGGTATGTGAATTCGGTTGAAGTTAGGCCTGTTGCTACCAGAGGGTTTGAAAAATATTTTTACTGACACCCGGAATTCATATAGAAATTTCATTCATTTTCTACAGGTATACCAGCTTTGGGTGTCTCTTCAGACCCTCAAAATTGACTTGGTGATTAAGAATTTGTATGTGGAGAAAAGTATGGTGAAATAAGACCTTAGTTACTCTTCTCAAGCGATTTTTAAGTTAGTGTTGCCATCTATAAACTACTTAAGTTTTTCGCATTAGCGGGGGTATCTTGATCAGTGATCAGAATATTCATAAACGGATTAAATCAGAGAAGTGGAGTGACGAAACGTAAGCACGTGCTTTATCAAGGGATGTCGAGCACATCTGTGATTTCGTCTCGTTTCAATGCGGTTATGCAACTATGAACTGCAGGAATAACTCAGCTCAGTGTTGAGTACCAAGGCCTTGGACCCATCAAAATTTGCTATTCCACGTCTACACAACTAAAGCAGAGGCGGATCGAGGGATGAGTCAAATCAATAAAACTTGATTGTTCGAATTTGTCCATTGAAAAATGAAAATATACAGAAGAATTCAATATACACATATATATATATATATATATGTATTTATTTATATATATATATATATATATATATATATATATATATATATATATATATATATATATATATATATATATATATATATATATATATATATATATATATATATATATATATATATATATATATATATATATATACATATATATATATACTATAAATATATATATATATATATATATATATATATATATATATATATACTATATATATATATATATATATATATATATATATATATATATATATATATATACAGGGCCCCCGCTACCATATGTGCAAAGTGTGCAATGCACACGGGCGCCAAAACCCAGGGTCAAAAATTGCAAAACAAATTGCAAAAAAAAACAAAATAATATTAAAAATAAAATTTGAAAAACTGAATAGGATTAGGTATAAATACACACGATTCCTATGTTACGAGAACATGTCAGGCGGTGTTTTCTTGATTTTTTCTGTTCCTACATGAATAATGCCTGGAGCGCTATAAAAGCGATGCATCCCCAAAGGAGTTTTTAAACTGGTTAGTTCACTGGACCGTGCAACAAGTTAACAACAAGTAAAAAGTAATCCTATTAATTTTTACCTTTGAAGTTATTTTTATTTTGTCAAGTGTTGTGTTGTATAATATTTTGTTTACTACTTTTTTTTCTAAAAAAATTAAGTGCTGAACACCTGCTGAATGCAATTTCAAAGGTTTGATTTTTTATAAAATGGTAAGTGTTCCCTACTTTACTTTATACTATCAACATTAACCCTTTATAGGATACTGGTTATAATAAATTTTTTTTTCACACCAATATCTTTTTATTGGGTGTGAACAGGAATTTATTTTAATTTATTGTGTTATGATTTTATTCTATTTGTTTCATTTTGATATTTTAGTCTACAAATAAATATGACTTCTAAAGTTCAGTTTTTTTCTTATTTCAAGCACCTACCTACCTACCTACCTACCTTCAAGTAAATAAATAGAAAAACATGATCCAAAATGCATTAAGGTGCGCCAAAATCCTTTCTTGCACACAGGCGCCAGTAGTCCTTACGGGGGCCCTATATATATATATATATATATATATATATACATATATATATATATATATATATATATATATATATATATATATATATATATATATATATATATATATATATATATATATATATATATATATATATATATATATATATATATATATATATATATATATATATATATATATATATATATATATATATATATATATATATATATATTGGCGGTGCTATTTGACCTGGAGGGAAATACCAATCGATTTCGATGGTTGGAACTGTGAGATGGTCATAGAAAAGGGGCTCATTTTAGTAATTATTAGATCGCGATGAAGGTTAGATATAATTGTTAAAGCACGTGACAATACTGAATACCAAGCATTTCTTTACACACTGGGTTTGAAAGCTTTTCATTGGGAGAGAGAAAAACCCTAATCAGATCTAATAGGATCGAAACAGCTTTATGTTTTTTATTTGAGTTTGAGTAATTTGTCTCGTTTCTATTATGACCGAATGGTTTCATTTACACACGTTGGTGGCCAAAACAGCGATCTTGTCCAGAATACTAAGCCATAAGAGGTGTTTTTCTCATAGAGATATTACAGATAGAGGCGACAAGCCAGCCTGAAACTTGTTAGCTCGAGTGAGGGAGAGAGAGAATCTGAAGGTTAGGTTAGACTCTGACAGTTACGTCTGTCTATGTTTACGTCTGATACGTTTGACAAGGACAGAAAAACTCTGCGATCGTCTCTCTCTTTCGCTCCCACTCTCCCGTCTCTCTCTTTCGAGACTGACGTTGCCACTTACAGAGCGTCCTATGGCTTGTCGCCTCTATCTGTAATATATCTATGGGTTTTCTGTGATTTCTATATACCTATATGTAATGTATGATTGACAGAACCTATTAAAATGTAGGTCATTAGTCAAATTTTCATTTTAGTGTTTTGCATTTCATCATGCCTGAACGCGATTTTATAAGTTTTTTCTGCATTCATATTATTATGTATATGAAGCAGCTCCAGATTCTGAAATTGAAACTCAGGCATTGTGAACATAACGGAAAGATCGTAAGTTGACAATAGAAACGCGGAACATTAATTACTGAAATACACCGAAAACTGCCTATGAAAGAATTTGGGTAAGGGTCCCGTTCCTAAACAACCAGTGTAAAAAGTGCGTTATTGTTTTCAACAACATGACCGTATTCGTGCATTGTTACGTTGCGTAAACTTTGGTGAGGTATCTCGTTGGATTCTCTGAATGAGAGCGTTAAGTATTGATCGCAATTCTTAAATTCTTGAAGATTTCGTTGCATTATAGGAGTATTCGTCAAAATTATTAATTAAGAAATATTTTGATATTTGATGGAATCCGTCGTTACTACGTGATAATTTAACATGATGAACAAAAACAAAACTTGGATTTACTACGTTTATTATCACAAAAATACTTTGAAAAATATAACACTGCGATTGCAATTTCGGTCACTAGACCATCATCGGGCAGATTGAGTTAAGAACTGTATACACAATTATAGATTTGCGCTTACGGATGGGAAAGAGTTATTACAGGTACCTGAATATTTAGTGTATTCAAGCAATAATGATTTTTCTGAGAACATTTTATTGTACCAATTTGGGAAATCCACTTCGATTAGCCCTTCTTGAAATGTGTTACTCTGGTCTATTCAGGTACCTGTAGTAATTCTTTCCCACCCGTAAGCGCAAATCTATAATTATATATTCAGTTCTTAACTCAATCTGCCCGATGATGGTCTAGTGACCGAAATTGCAATCGCAGTGTTATATTTTTCAAAGTATTTTTATGATAATAAACGTAGTAAATTCAAGTTTTGTTTTTGTTCATATTTGGATATGTTAAAATACCGAATTATCTGTAACACCACTATTAATTTCGTTACCGTATTGCTTTGAAAATATAATCAATTAAAAGCAAACATGCAAAAATTTTTGATAGAATGACGGTTGCCGATTATTAATATTCAATGTACTATGTATGTATAATGATATTTTACCGATCAAGCGATAAATTGGAGAAGCATTGCGTTTTCAATATTGTTAGACAATTGCTATAGAAAATCCATCAGAAATATTGAGTCAGCTTGATATTTATCACTATTATTCACATTTTCTTTTCATGGTTAATAAGGAGTGATGAATACTATATAATAAACTGCACTTATTGCTGAAATCCAACATTCATTCAACA
>JARQZK010005313.1:0-22500 GCA_030704885.1 Cynegetis impunctata | reverse complement strand
AATTTGAAGTATAAATTCATAGCCAATTATTCACTTTTTGTAACTTTTTAAATAACATTCTTGAATTCATGTATTTGGTTATTCAACTTTTCCTTGAAAATGACAGTCTTATGAAAAATTAAAAGAGTAAAGAAAGTTTCGGAATTAAATTATCCATGGTATGAAAATTGAATTTTTCAAATTAGCTGACTTTTGTGAAATTTTTAGGTTAGGTCACCCCTAATCAACCCCCAGAATGGTTCGATCGCCTTCTACTAACCATTTCTTTATGCCCTCAACAGTCTCATATAGTGTACCAAATTTGGTTCTTTCAAGTTGAAGAGATGCAAAGAAATTAATTTTTTTCGCAATTCTTGGTCCTACTTTGAGGCCCTATAACTCCTCAGGGCTGCAACTTGGTATAAAGGTAAATTTCCCCTAATCGTCATATTTTGGGTTCCCCTATACGAATCTGCTGTGTCTCGGTTCTTATGCGGGACACCCTATATAGATATATATATATATATATACCTATATACCTATATATATATATATATATATATATATATATATATATATATATATATTTATATACATAAATATATTCAATTTGCTCAACAACGTAATACATGGGCAGGAATGAAGAAAGGATATGCGAGGAGGCTGCACCGGTAGACCATAGCTGCATATGATGATGATATATACATAAATAAATAAAAAATCAAAAAAATCGTGCATTATTTTCGAGTTAAATACGACTAATAATTTGGTCCACCAATTTTCATCGGTTCATTAAAATAATCAGTGGAGGTTTTATGTTTTGATACTTGTGTGATAAAAACATTTGTTCTCTGAGAACTCTAACCGTGAAAGGTTCAGATACACAGGAAATTGTATCTATATTAGGTATGTAATTTAGCTGTCAGATTTTGGTGATCAATAGCCAGGTGTAATCATAATATGCTTTGAATCCAGAGTAGGAATCCTCCTACTCTGGATTCAAAACAAACCATTTATTAAAGTTTATAATGATCTCTAATGACTTTCATATTCAACACTTTATACATTTTTAAATTGAAAATATTTCTCGATTTTCACCTACCATAATATTTGGCCCTGAGCACTGTTAAACTATGTACCATTAAAGCTCGATGTGATGATATCTTCACACCCAAATTTTTGATATCCGTTTCACTCAGATCTAAAATATCTTCCACTCCGTTGAATTTTGAAAAATTTTCTTTGTATTCTTCCAAATCAAGGTTGTGAAGCCATTTCGAGATATCCATGCTTTTCGTAGTCGCAGCATCTTGTTGTACGCCATTAACTTTGTGGATTCTTGACTTGAATCTCGTAGGTAGAGATGCGAAACGATTCAATGAAAAACCTAGAAAAAATGAAAATATTCAATTTAGAAATATTCATATCTTTTCATTGATAAAATGTTTACAATTCTGACAATATTTGGTAAATCCCATTAGATTATAATTTCGCAAGTTGTTACAACAGTTGAAACAAGGATACTCACTATTGGTATATCGACGACAAATTACTCGTAGAAAAACTTGATATAAATTTTGGATTGATTGGGCCGATACATGATATAAATTAATAAACATATTAAAACAATGGTTTATGAAAACAATTTACACATTTATTAAATAAAATAACGCATGACGCACGTTTTGGTGAAACTAAATATGTTTCTCAAGACAATCAAACATTTAATTTTGACTTTAAATATTAATTGCTGAAAGTGAGGGATTTAAACTTAATTTTCTAGAATCATTACAGATAAATAAATACAAACATTCAGGTCTCCTATTGAATAGCCAAATCGATCATACTACAAGACCCCTTCTGAATCTTTTCAAAATTACCGAACTACCTGACTAGCAGTTTAGAATGGGTTTTTCCTGTTCTACTTATTATTTGTAACCATCCTTCTTTTTACCCTTTCTACATAAATTGTCATCTATTTATTTCTTGTATTCGATATAACGGAGTACGCTGGCTAGTATTTGGGAGGTCTCGGGTTCAAACCACGGGACCGACTGGTCTGCCATGAGTTTTTTTCAGAGGTTTCCTCATGGTAATGTAAGTCACTGCTTGCAAACTTACAAGGCGAATGCTGGGCCAGTATTAATCCTCTGAACCTTCCCACACTTCCTATGTTCCATAAATATCCCGTCTCACCTTTCCTTAATGCACTTGTACATACAAGTGTTACCTCTGATCTGGCTGAAGGAGTTAATCCCAAACTCAACCTGCCCGCCTCCCTGACATATACTTCAGGGAGGAATGAAACACGTGTGTTTCCTTTTTCCTAAGTTCACAGATTCTTGTCATACACATTATATTACGAATTCAATCGTCAACGAGTGCACATCGCAACAAACGCCTCCAACATTTCAAAAGTATACCGAATATAAGATAAATATCAATGATAGAAAAAGCGAGTTCATAAGTTATTTGAGTCTCACGAGTAGAATTAAAACGCTACTCAACAATATGATAAATTGTGATAAGTGGATAGTTACCTACAATAGTAATGGTTTATGTTTAATAAGCAGATTTTCTTCAATGTTTCAACGTGTTATAAAAAAAAATGATTTGCGATATTATAATGAAAGTTTGCCTATTTTAAAGCTTTCCTTCCTTTCCTTTTTTATAACGGAGAAACATATTTAGTTTGCCTTTAGCACCTGAAGAAGGTGAAGTTTCACCGAAACGTGCATCATGCGTTATTTGATTTAATAAATGAATAAAATGTTTTTATAAACCATTGTTGTAATATTTATATAAATTCCATATTTATGCAATCTATCATATTGTATTATGCCTTGATGGAATTGTCACTAATTTAGCAAATTAATTTGAATTAATATAAATATAACAAAGCAAATTGATGGGAGCACGTGTTTCCATCAATATCACATTTATTTCTAAGTTCTCGAAAAGATGACCTTTTATAGTTTTTACAAGAATTCGAAAAGTTCGTTCAACGCCTTGTATCATTTAGTAATAGTTATTTACAATATTAGATTTGTGAAGATTCATATTATAACACGATGTTAAAGTTGTCAAACTAGGCGTCAGTCGAGTTTGATGACACATAAAGTGTAGTAATATGAATATTCAACGAAAATATTGTACAAAATTTCATCTACTTTCATCTATGAATAAAACTATTTGGCAAATTAATTTTAATGATTGGAAATTCGAACGTAAAGGGCTCCATCACATTCACTTCTGGCATACACATTTCTAACTGTAAAAAGTGTATTATTAATGTGTATAAAAACCTTAAGTATTATAATTTAATAATAATTAATTTCAATTAATAATTGATAATTAATTTTATTATTGTTAATAATAAATAAATCATTCTTCCAAAAAGTGTGGTTTCATTTAACAGCCAAATGTTATTAAAACAGGTTTATTTTTTCATTACAGCACTAGTGCTGTAAAGGCATCTATTACAGTACCAGTTCTGTGATAGGTGCTCTTACAAAACGATTTATAGAATTATAAAATTCATATTACTAAATGAAAGTAGATAAAATGATATTACATAAGTCTCTAAATGTCATTGCTATTTCCAAATTCCTGAAACGAATAATATTGTCAAAACAGGAATCCGAACAGTTTATATAACGCCTTGAATCTTTTAATAAAATAATATTATATAAGTATTTTTACAAGACATTGTTTTCCAACACAATGAAAATAAATAAGAGACCATTAACCATTTTTTTACTCTAGATGTGCTCTGATGTTACACGTTCCGTTGATTGAAATCGGAAGTCCAAAAAGCCAGAATACATCACAATAATTTCAGGCTTACTGAATTACATAATTATGATGATTAAATTGTCAAAGGCAAACTGACGTCTGGAAATATGGCCCATAGAATGCCATTATTTAACGTGACCGTCACAGTAGCTTTCAATTTGTTCACTGATATATGACTACGAAATTTAATTTTGAGGCGACTACTTTGAAAATTAGCACTCACCGTACTTTTTCATCTAGTGTGAAAAAAGTACACTGAACAATAGCACTGCTACCGAAAAATTTTATTACGATTGAATGACAAGTTATATTACCAATGCATACGATGGAGATTAATCTCTTATTGATTATTTGATAAAAATATTTATTTATACGTTATCAGAATAAGTATTCCAATCGCTGGTAGGTAACGTGTTCAAACGAAACGATATACCAGCTGGTAAAATAGGAACACAGTTTTATATTCGCTAGTTTCAAACTTGTTATTGTTTTCTCCATATGTGATCGATTGATTCTACACTGAATCTAGAAAATTAACTTCATAGTCCTATTTTCCCCGAAAATTAGACTATTGGCTAGCTAGATTATTGAACTGTGTCGAAAATTAAGAGAGAGACGGAGTGGTTTTCAAATCCGTTTCATACCTCCTGTTCCACAAATTTTTAAGGTTTTCCTAATAAGTATTTGATATACAGGGTAATGTGGACTACATCGAACTAGCTCCCAAATGAACCTCCCAAATTTTTCCTACTTGCGATTTATGTAGCGACATCTGTTACATGGAAAATTAATGAACACCCTGAGAAAAGCTAATCCTGCAAATAATTCGATTTAATGATATTTACATCACTATTTTTTATCTAAGAAACATTTTAATATAGTTATTACAATCGTAGAAGTGAAAATTTTTGTGATCCAAAAATTTTTGTATGTGCTATTTGGAGATATATTTTGAAATTTCGACCTGTTGCTCTTATTGAACCCGAAAGGGTTGAATTTACGTATAAGTGTACCTTAGTTTTATTATGTTTCTTCCAGGTGTAAACGTAGAAATTATGTTACATAGAGTAGTTTCGATGAAAGTTTATGGAAAACGAAAAAGAATATGGCAATGAAAAGTATAGGTCTGTAACGAATTTGAAATGGAAGAGTAGAGTGATAAAATTTGATGTAGGTATCCAATGCAGGGTATGGTTCCACTGTAGGTGTGTGGGTGTAAAACTTAAATAAGAGAAGATGAAACGCATTGACCTTTGAGAATATGTAAGTTTTAATGAAAGGTGAATCATATTTATGTCTTCGAAAATAAAAAAATATTTTCTAGAAAATTTTTCTCCACCATTAAAACAAAAATGAAGGACACCCTACTGCGTAGCACTAGGAATGATGAAACTCCTCGGCGCATGAGCATGTCGTCAATATTTTTTGAATGTATTATATAAATTGAATAACAATGAAAGTCGATTTTACGACTGAAATGAAGGAAAATTGCAATAAATGTATTGATAATTCGATAATACCAATAAAATCCGTGAGAATTTAGTAAAAATATCCTTTCCTGGTTCATTTTGCTGCAAATTATGAATCAAATTGATAAGATGGGAAGCAGACACAGACGCAGAATCAGCTGAAGCTATCAACGTCGTTTGGTTACCGTGGCACACAGAGCACTTCGACGCATGTTTTGTAGGACTACATATCGACCTTGCCGCATGCGCATATCGTAATGCCTATCTAAAAAACGCTATAATTTTTTATTCTTCGTTGAAAAAAATTGGGAACAAAACTTCTCTGATGAAATCATATTTATTTTATCGATATCCGTTGGAATTTTTAAAATCGGACCAGATCCCAACTTTTTAGGGTGAGAATTTAGCTTCGCCATGGTGTAAAAACGCTATATTTTTTTATTCTTCGTTGGGAAAAATTGGGAATTCAAATTCCCTAATGAAACCATATGTGTTTTATCGATATCCGTTGGAATTTTAAAAATCGGACCAGGTGCACACTTTTTGTCGTGAGACTATAACCCCTTTAGCTTCGCCTCGGGGTAATAAACATATTATTTTTCTTTGAGTTATAAGCTTGTATTCGAAATCATACTGGTGGTTCAGTTTTGACAACTCGTCGCCCAAATTAACCATTTGCAGGTATTCATTAAATTTGAACAAAATTTTAAGATTATGATCCAAGCTTCCTCAATATATATATATATATATATATATATATATATATATATATATATATATATATATATATATATATATATATATATATATAATAATTATATATATATAAATATATATATATATATATAAATATAAATAAAAAATATATATATATATATATATATATATATATATATATATATATATATATATATATATATATATATATATATATATATATATATACATATACATATAGGAAGGTTGCTCATATTGAACCAATTTTCACAAAAACTAACGTAGAAATTAAATAATTGAGAACATACCATAAAATATATACCTTATTGTTATTCACAAAGTATGAAAATAATATCAACAATAGATAATGGTTTTTGTCTGATTACGTCAAGACCAAAGTTCTGCTATTTTTATATGAATGCTTTAATAAATTATCTGGTGTGAGATTATAAATATAAACACTAAGAAAATTAATTAAGTAATATGCTAGTTTAGATGTAGATTCTTATGTTTCGTTAACAGTATTCTAGATTTATGATGGATTATATAAGGATAAGGGATTATACAAAGTAACACGTCATATGTAGGTACGTCAATAATTTACACACTACTTATATGTTTTTGGATGAGATTTCAATAACAATTCTTATAATTTTTTTTATCACACAGTTCGCTCTATATCTGGACTCATTTATGAAGTATTGTTAGATCACCAAAAGATCCAAATTGTCCTTTGATTATTCTGAATTGCATCCTGGCATAGCAACATAGGAATAACTTTCTACAAATGTAGAAATATATCAAATTATTTTTTTATAGACAGATTTCTGAAAAATTTAATGTTGCAGGTACTGATCTTAATCATCGGATCTAAAAACGATTTAAAATTATATAAACAAAGCATACTAGTCACGAACATAAAAGAACTTAACCCTAGACTTAATCAAGGGCTCCCCTTCAATTAACTTGATCGTTAAAGGTGTAATTAAAATAATTGTTTAACTGGTTCGAAAAAATGTACAACTCATTAATAATATAAATTTTGAGCAAAATAAAATCATCTACGCTCTGAAATGGAAAAAGGGAGAATTTTTTTAGCATCTCTGAGAAATATACTGAATTTTCGGTACTCTCTTTCTGAGGAAGAATATTGAAATATCATATCTATATTGCCAATCTATGCTAACATAAGAGGATGTAACAATGATACAGATGTTGCACTTTTCGATATCGGATACCATCATCTGATAATCAGAAAATCTAGAACAGTCCCTATTATATATAGTTCAGCAGAATGAAGTTCAATTTGAGCTGAATATATTGTATATTTATCACATGAAATTCACATAGATAAATTATCACAATATCTTGATGTTAAAACTTTGTTTGATTTTTCTACAGAAGAAAATAGGTACATAAATTCATGACGACTTACATTTATTCTTGTCCGCATTACATAACTTCTTTTTTATTGGTTTATACACAACGCGATGGTGAAATTTTGAAACAAGTTTTGAAAATAGCACTTTCATCGACTTCCTCGTATTCGTTCTGGAAAAATAAACAAACAACTGCATTCCGTTTTTTTTCGTCACGAAATGACGTTAACTACAGTTAGCTCAAGTGACTTAACATTTATATTTGTCTTACTTAGGCCACATGGTTTTTGAATTGTAGACTTCTGACGCAAGTAGTTTCATCTTTGTTAAAGAAACAGGAAGTAGGAATATCTAATTAGCTGAAGCACATTGTGATGTAAATATTTCATATTATTTGGAATATAATTTTTATAAAGTTCAAATTATATATATATATATATATATATATATATATATATATATATATATATATATATATATATATATATATATATATATATATATATATATATATATATATATATATATATATATATATATATATAGTATAATAAGTTTTTTTTGTAATTTACAGAAATCATTAGGATTTTAATACCAAATTTCTTCAACATCTCCAATCCTCTCATTGATATTACGTTTATGCTATATTTGGTTATTATTAGTATTAGTTATTATTCAGTATACATCATTTTCTTTGCTATATATATATATATATGTATATATATATATATATATATATATATTTATATATATATATATATTTATTTATTTAAATTCTTGATTTTTACCTGTTTATCGTATTCATTCAAGATTATATCAATTATTGGTATAACAGGTTATTTTCAATCATTACATTTTAAAATTAAAATTCATAGTACGTTTCAATGGAGTTTCCATCTTCATCAGCTGAAATTCGGGATAAAATATAATTCAAATGCCTAAATATAAAACATATATACACATACACAAAAATAAAATAAAATAAATTGTATCTCACCAGAAATTTCGTCGGTAGTTGTCACAATAGTACTTGACAATCGAAACTCTGTTTAATATATATATATATATATATATATATATATATATATATATATATATATATATATATATATATATATATATATATAGCATTGAAACTAAGGTATTTTGAATAATAACTAATTCTAATAATAACCAAATATAGCATAAACGTTATATCAATGTGAGGATTGGAGAAGTTGAAGAATTTTCGTATTAAAATCCTAAGGATTTCTGTAAATTACAAAAAAAACTTATTATACTACGTATATTATCTGAATATGCGAAATTCTCAGAAGCATCAATTATCAATACTGTTTTTAAATATATTAGAAACTCGGAAATATTTGTTTTCAAAAATTCCATCTCCAAATTTCTTGCAACGCGAGAAACTCTCGGCTAGAAATATCGCAAGGACATTTTGATGTTTGAATATATTAGGTAGTTGAAAAAGATTTTGCCTTAACATTCACTCAGTCAAGGTACAAATTTTCAACCCTGTAACTCAATCTGGAGGAGCTATAGAGCTGCGTTAAATCTCAAAAACCAGAAGCCAAGAGAAAAAACAAGAACTCTCTACATACAATTGGCGGTAGTACTCCATCCAACTCTGTAACTTCATTTAGATCCTTCTAAAACAGGTTTTTCAGATAGGTGTACCCTCCAAAAAGTCCACGTCAACTATGAATGAAGAAAAAAAATTCTTCCCAATAAATTATGTGCCGAATTTGAGTAACAAAATTTGTAACAGATCGAGAAGTAACGTAAAAACCATTTGAACAAATGAAATAAACTTAAGTCATTCTTGATCAATAATTAGGAGAAGACTAAAATAGGGGAAAACAGTGGGCTTTACAAAATATTTTGCGACGAATGTTCGGTTTTCTTTATTGGACAAACAAGGAGGAATAAAACATTCTTGTTTTGTCAATACTTTTTTTTTAAGTATTTATTATATGTAACCTCTACAATTCAAACACATAATTAAAAAGAAATCCTTTAAACAATGCTTTTAGCATTGGTCTCAAGGAAATAACCAAAAATAAGTGTGCAAACAAAATTAATTCTAACATCAAATATTAAATCTACAATAATACCTACTTATACCAGTGAACCTAAATATAAAAAAAACTAACAATAAAAACAAAAATCACACTAACATAATTTTATACCAAGTTCAAAATTTCCTTCACGTGTTTCGTAAAACAAGAGAGGGAATTAGAAAACTTTATCGAATTAGGCAATCGATTGTATACCTGGGCTGCTTGAGATATGGGATTATTCAAACCTATTTGTGTTCTTACATTCTGTAAGAAGAAATTACATAGTGATCTTGTGTCATGACTGTGTATGTCCTGTATATGTTGCAGACTTACGTTGGACTTTTGTAATTTGTTTCTAATTTTATACATCAGTTTACATTGTTCCAATTCCAACAGTTTGCCTAGTTCTAAAATCCTCAAGCTAGAGTACAGTTCTTGAGGGTTAGTACGCATGTTATAATTAAATAGTATTTCAATGAATTTATTTTGTAGTGTCCGAATTTCAATAAAAGTTGTTTTGCCACAGGTGCCCCATACCGGAAGTTGGTATCGTATATGGGTCAAGAAGAATACATTATAAATGTCGTACCTGTTTTTCACAGAAATATAAGATCTGCACTTATAAATTGCTGCAATCATAGGCATTATTCTGGACTTTACGTGCTCACAGTGGGCTTTCCAGGTCAAAGAGCTGTCTATCATCAAACCCAAATATTTAATTTCGTCAACTCTCTCAACACGTTGCCCCGCCACTGACAACATCAAGTCCCCAACAATACCGTTCTTATCTTGTACTTAGTTTTTTCAGCGTTAATCTTCATCTTGTTATTCAATAACCAATCTGTATAAATTTTCATGTCCTCGTTTATCTTTTCAGCAAGTTCTTCTTCATTATCACCCGTATAAAATAGTACAGTGTCGTCTGCGAAAGTGAAATATCTAGCCTCGAGCCCATAACATTTCAAACTAAGCACATACAAAGAATATAACAAAGGGCCCAATACAGACCCCTGTGGAACGCCAAATATATTTTCCTCAAGACCACTGTTGTCAGTAAGTGTGACATATTGTCTACGTTCACTGAGATATGATTTTATTAATTCATACATTTTTCCTCTCAGGCCCATATCTTTTAGTTTTTGAAGCATGATATCAAAACTAACCACATCGAAAGCCTTCCTAAGATCAACAAAAATAGCCGCCACCAGTTTCTGGCCATCAAGCGCCTTAGATACTTCATTAATCAAGTCTACAGTAGCACTAAGGGTATTGCTGTCTTTTATGAAACCATACTGATATTTATCAATTTGTATATATTTATTGATGAACGAAACTATCCTTCTCTTCATAACTATTTCGATAATTTTTGAGAATATGCTTATTACCGATATAGGCCTGTAGTTATTCATTGACTTTTTATTGCCTGATTTATAATTATATGGGTACTATCCTAGATATTTTCAATTCATCTGGGAATACTCCACTATACAATGCGTTATTTACTAGTTTTTCTAATATTCCCAATAGTTCATTTTTAAGATTAAATACATCCCTGTATGTAATACAATCATGACCAGGTGCGGAGTGCTTTTTTAGGCCCGTGATGATGCCTTCTATCTCCTTTTTAGTAACAGGTTCTACCACAATACTAGACGAATTATGTATTTATGCGAATACGGGTATATTCTGTCTTATTTTAATTTCTTCTTCAATTTCATCAATAATTTGATTGAATTATGAATAAATAATTTTAAAGTTCAATAGCCCGTTATTGCTAATGAAAGAATTAGCCTTCAAAAATTCACGTGGAAAAGATGAATAGATACTTCCGGAGTATTACCAACTTCATAAATGCTAACATTTTCAGAATCATTTATTCAAAAATAACCTCATATCACGAACAATTCTGAACTTCATTGTGATGAAGATGTTTTTGTAATGTAGGTACCTAACTGAGTGGTTACCAAACAAATTCGTCATTATTATTATTAGTGTTGCGTGATGCTTTCTGAAAATACGAAAATAACAACAACAATAACTCCATGAATTTAATCGACGTTTTGATGTTATAAAATTGGTAATTCTAACTTAATGAACTAGTCAATGCAATTTTTATCGATTGTCACATTTGAAGGCTAGATGAAGCTCTCTGGTAGAAACTACGTTTGTAAAATAACATCATGAATTTCATTTTACATTCCGAATTGAGAAAATATTAATAATTTTCGCTGTAGGTATATAGTCCAGTACTTGAATTTTTTCCAATGAAGTTAGTGAAATGTAATAATTTCTTGCTAATTTATGTAAACCTACCAACTTCAAACGTGAAAATAAACTCATAGGCAATTAATTTAACTTACTACGGTATAATTTTGATTTCCTTAATTTACTACTCGATTTTCCCATGGTAAAAAATTTTCAGAACAAAAGCTATCCACTTTTCTTGTCAATCACAAAAACTAGTCCACCCGCGTCCTTCTGCCACTCATCGACTCGATAAAGGCACAACGAAAAAGTTGTTTTCAGTCACATCACGAACAGGTAACTGAGGAGGTGTTAACTTAGGAACAAACACCTACCGACGATGACATGATGATATAATTTCGAATTCCTACATGGTCAACAACAACTCCTCTATTAGTTCTAATGATCGAGAATCCCATGCGATGCATTATCATATTATTCGCGAATGGATACATCGCGGGTTATAAGCTATCGCAGAATTGGCGAATTTGTAATTGAGCCTGTGATATGGTCACTTTGGGAAAAGCAAAATAAAACAGATGATGAAATATATAAATTTGACTGTATAAAATGATTGCTGTTTTTTGCATGCATAAATACATGGAGGTAGTTGGCAGTTGGTATTGATTATTAATCCTTTACCTCGCGCATTTTTGTTTTTCAAAATGAAAATCTGAAATTAGGAAGACTTACTCTTTTATTTTTTTACAATTTTTTGGTGTACTCGAAAAAATTCTGTTATCCATTTTAGGGGGTGTGATATGTGCAATATACTGTACATTGTTAGTGAACGGTGTATATGACTTGTACAATATAATGCACATTTTGAATAAGTGGTAGTGTATTTGCGATTTTGTAAAATGAAATGCAATTGAAAAACAACATAAGGTGACAACTGATTATTTATTTGTGTGATATATCAAAAACCAATTTTGTTTTTTTGAAATGCATACATATAATATATTTCACTTACTACAAACAAAAGGACCCGCACATTTAGTTAGAAAAAATAACGACAGCTAAATTCGCTAATTTTTGGATATATTGTAGATACTGTCTACCTACACAACATATCAATTTTAAATTCTATTCCCACGACTGGTTTAGGATATAGAGTGGTCCAAATATATATGTCCAAAAAAATCATATTCATAATTTCAGAAAATGATGTTAACATACAAATTTTTACTGTAATATGATAACTTCACTGAAAAACTGTTCTTTAAATGAAGCCATCCAAATAACTTGAAAATGAGCCCGGCATATACAGGCTGTTTACTCGATGAGTTTGTGTATGCGGCTTCAACTTCGACAGTTTTATGCCAAAAAACTCTATTTCTAGCCTCATTGATAACAAACGATATCTAAAACAGTGAAACAAAATACAGCTTCCTTACATGTATAGTTTAGAAAAAAAAAGTGGTCTAAAAGTTAAAATCACTGAATTTTTTTTCTTTATTACTTGAAAACTATTTATTTGTGAGGTACTGGAGAGTAAGTAAGTCGAATAGTCTATAAAAAGTACATATCATGTTGAAACTGACGTTTTTATACCGTATGTTCATTTTTACAGGCATACCTCGTAGATAAAAATGTATTAATAATTTTTTCATCTTGAGGTGATCAAGATATCAATTTAGAAATTGACGAAGCTCATCTCGATATTAACCTTGTTAGGTTGAGACTATTTTCGAGATATAAAAATGTTACAAAGTATCAGCTATGGATTCAAATTAATGAAGAGCGAGAGTCGGTGTCCACTACTACTGTACCGGGTGTCTGATTAAGAGAGTCGCGCGGCTGTATCTCACAAACTATACGTCGTAGAGACTTACGGTGAAAAATTTTATGACCAAAGTGGCCAACAGAAAATCCTGGAAATTATATTCAGGTTTCTAAGATGGCCGTCAGGGTGCGTAGCCGCCATCTGAAACTTTTAAAGTGATTTTTTTCTGAAATTCATCTAATGAATATACCAAAAAAATATTTTCTGTTTAAAGCTGAGCTTCATTCGAGTCATTTTTTGACGTATCTATTGAAATGAAGTGGTGGGGGTTGATTCAATGTTTTTTTGAATAAACAGCTGTAACTCCTGAACGACTGAACGGATTTCAACAAAGTTGATCTCGTTGGGAAAAGCATTTATTGCTTCATCGAAAACATTTTATCTGTGGTCTGTCAAATTTTCAGTTATGCCGGTAGAGAGCATTTTTTGATATAATAACAGAAAATTGCTAATTTCTCTAAAAAATTAAATACAATAACATAACTTTTTTTCCTTAAAAATGTATTGTGATGATGCCAAAATAGTCTAGTGAAAACCGTATCTCGATACCTTATTGCTAGCCTAAAATATCGAAGAAAGAAAATTCAGTTATCATATTATTCAAAAAGATGCCATTACACCGGTATTTATTTTCATTTATCTGTATTTTTTCCAAGAATCAATGATGAAATTTAATAATTTCATGATTTTCAAAAAATAACATTCTTATTTCAAAAACTTCAAAAAAAATCGAGTGGGAGCATAATAACCAATGTAATAATAATATGCAATGTAGTCAGTATATGAAGAGCAAGCCATGGAGGAAAATCATTATGCATAAAATTCAACTTGTCAACAAATACTAAAATTATACATATAGTCGGCAGTTTAATAAGTTTTTTGTGGCACACAGACGTAAGGATTTGAAAAAGATTGAAATAGATTTTACAAACTATGAAGCTGTTGATATCACTGACGGTATATTTTCGAAAATTCTTCAAAATGTGGCATTGGCACAAGGAATATACAGTGCTCTATATTCGGCCGTCTACGCCATGGGAGAATTTTTTCCGCGTTTTAGTCCGAAATTTGCGTAATACTGGCAGCTTCGACCCTATAAATTTCAGATGAAATTCTCTATTTTCTTCAAATATGCCCAACAAATTCTCGCATGGCGTGAACGCCAATTTGGAAAATCGAGTTCTATATAATCTTTGTGCCGTTGCCGCATTTTGAAAACTTTCAAAATATACCGCAAACATATCAACATCTTCATTGTTCGTAAATGCATTTCAATAGTTTTCAGTCCTTACTTGTGTGTGCCACAAAAACTCATTACACTGCCATTATAAGTTCATTTTTAATATTTGTTGACAAGTTGATTTTAGGCATTTATTTTTCCTTCATGGCCTTCTCTTCTTATTCTGACTACCTTCTTGCACTTTCACAAATTATATTTATTGATTATTATGCCCCTAAACGATTTTATAAAATTTTGTTGAAATAAGAATACTAGTACCTATATGATAATCATTGAATGATGAAATTTCATCATTGATTCTTGGAAAAATATAGATAAATGAAAATAAAAACCGGTGTGATGGCGTCTTTTTGAATCATATGATAACTAAATTTTCTTTCTTCGATATTTTAGGCTAGGAATAAGATATCGAGATACGGTTTTCACTAGCCTATTTTGGCATCATCATAATACATTTTCATGGAAAAAAAGTTATGTCATTGTATTTAATTTTTTAGGGAAATTAGCAATTTTCTGTTATTATATCAAAAAACGCTTTCTACCGGCATAACTGAAAATTTGACAGACCACACATAAAATGTTTTCGATGGAGCAATAAATGCTTTTCCCAACGAGATTAACATTGTTGAAATCCGTTCAGTCGTTACAGCTGTTTATTCAAAAAAACATTGAATCACCCCCCACCACTTCATTTCAATAGATACGTCAAAAAGTGTCAAATAAAAAGAACTCAAATAAAGCTCAGCTTTAAACAAAAAATATTTTTTTGGTATATTCACAACATGAATTTCAGAAAAAAATCACTTTAAAAGTTTCAGATGGCGGTTACGCCCACTGGCGTCCATCTTAGAAACCTGAAAATAATTTCCAGGATTTTCTGTTGGCCACTTTGGTTATAAAATTTTTACCGTAAGTCTCTACGACGAGTAGTTTGTGAGATACAGCCGCGTGCCTCTCTTAATCAGACACCCGGTACCTGTAAAGCTGTACCTGTAAATCTGTACCTGTAAATCTAATGTACCTGTACCTATAAATCAGGTCCAAGAACACTCGGGACATGTGCTCATGTGGCAATGGTGTTGTGGTACCTTAGTTATTCTGGTATGCTCCTGCACGTGAAATATCCTTTTACTAAAATTATAGATTCGGTAAACAACGCGATTTCAATTGATATTCAAATGTGAAAATAATTATTCATTCAGGATACTACACTTTTGGTCAAATAACGTATTTCACTGTACCTGTATCTTGAAAAGTGAGTCTACGGATCTGAAAGAAGCGATTCCAAACCACCCTGAACAATACAAACTGAATATACTATTCCTACTTGTCTCGTTGAAATCCAATCAGTCCCATTAGAATCATTAGATACACTCTCATTTTTCGACATTAGGAAACGAACATACGGTATATGAACTTTAGTTTTAACATGAATGTGGCCTGTTTTTTAACTATTCGATTTGGCAATGAACTCATTTATTTTTCCAGTACCTCACAAATAATCCCTGTACAAAATATAAAGAAGAAAAATTCGGTGATGTCAAATTAGACCATCCTTCTTTCTAAATTGTACATGGTAGACAGTTGTACTTTCCGTCTACTATTTGGGGTATTCTTTGTTATTATTAAGTAAGAAATAAAGCCTTTTGAAACATAATTGTCGAAGTTGAGACCGTGTACACAAACCCATCGAGTAAACAGCCTGTATATGTCGGACTCAATTTTGAGTTATATGAGTGACTATCGTCAAGCTATAGCTTTCCACTGAGGTTATCGCATTTCACAGAAAGTCTGTATGTTAACAGCATTTTCTAAAATTGTAAAGATGGTTCATCGAGACATTGACATTTGGACCACTCTATATCCCAAACCAGTAGTGAGAACAGAATTTGAAAATGATATGTTTCATAGCTGGCCAGTATCTATAATATATCCAAAAATTAGCGAATTTAGCTGTCGTCATTTTTTCTAACTAAATGTGCGGGGTCCTTTGTCCTACATTCAGGGAATTTGCATCTGGAAGAAAAAAATTTTTCATCAAAATTACCTTCCATGTCATCTGAACTTCTTTCTTTTACCGTATTTCCATCATCATAATCATTGCTTACTTCTACGTTCCTATCTCCCCACCCATAATCGTCATCACTAAGCCCTTCAATATCTGATAGGCCCTATTCAATTACTTCTAATAGTTGTTCTTCAGTTAACAGCACTTTTTTACTCATTTTTCAATTCGTACTACTATGAAATAAATCTAATATAACAAGAACTCTAAATAACGTGGAGTTTTTTACCATACCTGTCGATTTCCGTTTACTCACAATCTACAATATATTGTACAGTAATATTTATTCCAATATAGAAAAACGAACTAAATTTTTGGAAAGTTTACTATGAAAGTAACAAATACACGTATTAGTTATTACCAAAATGAATATTGCAGACATGTCACAACATGTTTTAAAGTTTGTAGCGCCACCTCATTTCAACATTCTAAAACAACTGCTACAACTCAGTAACAGGTACCATTAGTAAAATTTTTTTGGGTAAACTATTCAACGCTAGATGAAGGAAACAGTTCAACATAGTAATAAGGATGTTTACAGAATACTCTACTTTGCGAGTAAATTGAATAAGGCATACTAAGCATATTGCGCACCGTGAGCGAAAGGGTTAATATTTTCAGTTTTTCATGAACTATTGGCATTTATACATAGAAATATTACATATAGAAGCGACAAGCCATATGCTGCTCTGTAAGTGGTAACGTCAGTCTCGAAACTCAGTGGGAGCGAAAGAGAGAGACGATCGCAGGGTTTTCTGTCCTTGTCTACGCGTACCACGCGTATTATTATTAGAGAGAGACAGCCTAACCTTCAGATTCTCTCTCTCCGTCACCCGAGCTAACAAGTTTCAGGCTGGCTTGTCGCCTCTATCTGTAATATCTCTATGCATTTATATGATTCAATTTTATTCTCATAGTTTCAGTAAAATAGGCTAATAAAATTCGTTGATTATTCTCAAAAATTTGTTGAAGAATTTCCTTGAGTGTCAAAAATCAATCATTGCTTTCACAATTAGAATATGCTCTTTCATGGAAAAGTAATAAAATCTCTGTACTACGTCATCATAAAATTATAGGGTAAGGTTTCTCAAGTCGAACCAGTGCTTTATTCGTACCCGAGTTCGTACCAATTGAATTTTGAACGAACTACGGCAACAACAGCAGATACGACTGCAACTAGATATACATTTGAGTCAACTAAGTTGCATTATGTATTATTGTCCGCCACAACAAGCATCGTTATGAATCCAATCATCAAGTAAGTTTATTTCAATTTTCTTATAATTTTCTGCATATGTTTGGTAGTTAATCTTGCATATAAATTATTCATAAAATTATATTCCTCATTAAATATAAATTCAATAGTATTCACAAAATCGTTTGGTCGAAACGAAATATTGTCAATTTTATTCAATGTTAGGTTATTTTTGCTTTTAAATTCAAATTTTGCCGTGTCTTAAGCCATATAAGGTTCCTAAGTTGTACTGGTACGACTTGAGACATTACTTCTTGTTTTTTCCTATTGTCAACTGATACTTTTATATTTTTCTGTTGGCCATAATTATGTCAACGCAAACAAAGCGAATTTATAATAAGTGGAAACAAGAAGATATGGACGAGGCGTTAAACAAATTATCGGACTCTTTACGCACTCCTCAGTTGGAAATCAATAATAATCAAGAAGAGCTTTCTGCAATGGTTACAGAAGAAAGTGAAGAAATCCATGAGGTAGACACAGATTCGCCTCAAATAAAACTGCAATTGAATTTTTTAGCTCCTATTCCAATAATAAACCAAAGCAGAGAATTCCGTGGATCCTCTACCTCGTCAGTCGAAATAACTTCAACGCAAAATGAAGAAAATATAAAAAATGCGGCGAAAAAAAGATGCGGTGATTAATAAAAAGGAATTAGCATTGAAAATTAAAAAAAAGGAAAAGCGATTGGTTCTGTTTTATCTGTGGAGAAGATCGAGAGGAACACATGATTAAATGTTTGAAATGCAGATCATGGGTGCACGATGTATGTGCTGGAGTTGAGAGAAAAGAACAAAATAAATTTTATTTGATGTTTGTACTTAATGTTAATACCTTTGTGTTATATAAACAGATTAATAAAAAATACGTTTTAATCATTATTGTTGCTTAATTGAATTTGAAATTGAAAAGGTACGACTCAGGCTATAGGTGGTATGACTTAAGAATCCGGTTGCCTTAGTCGTACCGATGTGAGTTTTTGAAAATTTGATTCATTTTATGTGAAAGCATATAGATTTTCTAATTTCGTTATTATAAATAAGAACTATATTGACACTAGTTTTGGTTAACATATTTAGTTTCTATTTATGTGATAAATCCTAATTTTTATACAATTTCTTTCTTAAGGGGTACGACTTAAGCAACCTTACCCTATATACATTGTAATAAAATACATTTAGGTTGGTAATTCAAAACGTGCTATCATTAAACAAAACCGTATTATCCGAATTATTTAGGGTGCGCACCAGAGTTCCAAGTAAACCCTTATGAATTTTATAATGAAAATTGTCATTTATATTGAACGTTACATCTCTGAAATGCCTGAACTACTAAGTAGAATATCGTAAAAAAATTTTCCATTATAGCTAGATATTATCAGAGCATTTTACTCAATTTAAAATTCAGTGAATATTCTTCTCATAGATGAATTATTTCATTGATTTTCAATTTTCATAAATGTATCCAGTTCAAAGAGGGTTTTTGTTAATAATGAAATGATTGAAATCAAGCATGATCTTGGAACAAATCAAATGGAAATTATAGTGTTATAAGCAGTATATATATATTAAGGGAACTACGTTCAAAATATTTGTATTGAAACATTATTACATTACAAAACGGAATAAATTATTATTTGAAAATCTACGTTTTAATAGCGCCACATAACAACTCAATCCACGTACCAATTTCAACTTCCTAACTTAATTTACAAAAGCTGTGGAGTAGAGCAAATTTTCGTAAACTACGAAAAAAATAAGAAATATATATATTTACGTAAAAATGGCGGCGGTTGTAAACATATACCCAAATTTTGATAGGTTTAGTTCTGCCTCGAAAAAACACTCAGATACCAAATTTCAGGTCATTTGGTTAGATGGAAGCCGCTGGAGATGTAAATATGTACTTCGAAGTAATATATAAATGATAACACAAACATCTACATAAAAATAACGGCGGTGGGAGAAATTTACTCAAATTTTGAAAGTATCGTTCTGCCTCAATGACAATCCCAGCTCATTTGGTTAGATTTAGATGGTAGCCACTGGAGATGCTAATATGTACCGGAAAATATAATATAAAATTGTATAGCAACCATTTTTCTCCTACTTCAGTTATCACAAACCAATAATTACTAAGACTGAATTGACCGACTGATAAAGTTCATATTTTCGAGTTAATAATGAAATGTTTATTTTTGCTTTAACATAACCTTAAAAAACATATATTACATTTTTATTACCATTCCTTCATTTATTTTTTAAATTCAATCATGGAGATTACCCAAAATAATGGTCGATTTAAGAATGGGAGGATCAGCCAAAGACTCGATACCTGCGGCTATCTATCGTCAAAAATTTTTATCGATTATAGACGAATATAGAGGACATATAGTAATTTACACAGATGGATCTAAATCGGAAAACGGCGTGGGATGCGCGTTTGTGGTCGGGGAGACGGAGAAATATTCCTGGACGCTGAACAGACAAGCATCTGTATACTGCGCAGAGCAGTATGCAATATGGCATTCACTGTTGTACTGCTCAATGCGTTGTCTTGGCTTGAATGTTATTATTGCCAGCGACTCTTTAAGTGCTTTGCAGGGTTTGGCGGCCCTTTACACCACAGGCCCTCTGACACAGGATATTCAAGGCCAGTTGAGTCACCTAAAACAACAGGGATGCCAAGTCACCTTCCTCTGGATACCTAGTCATGTCGGTATCCGAGGAAATGAACTTGCGGACGCTACTGCGAGGCAGGCATCGTTAGATGGTACTGCAGATGTGGTGTTGATGAAGTCCACTGATGCGAAAGCTTATCTGAAGAGTAGGGTCTGGAACATATGGCAGGAGGAATGGGCTCGGTCCCATACCCAGGTGAGGGAAATTAAGCCTACTGTTTTGGTCCCTTATTTTGACATTTCGCATAGAAGGGCGGAAACTATCAGAGTACATAGGCTACGCATCGGACATACAGTCCTCACTCACCAGCATCTGCTCAGTGGCCGAGTGGCGCCTTCGTGTGATGACTGCCGGGTCTCTCTCACTGTGCGCCATATCGTGTTGGAATGCCCTTCATACACCCAAGAAAGATCCAGGCATAGTATCCAGAGACTACTTATAAGCAACCTTGGAGATAGAGATCTCTTGTGTCCTTGCGTTCCTTAGGGATATCAACGTTTTGTCAAAGTTGTGATCATACAGACAATGTTTTATTTATTTATTTTATTTGTTTGTGTATTGTTTGTTTATATATTTTTTCTAATATTATTCATATATTATGTAGTATTACTATTTTAACTAGATGTACTGTACTAACGATACTTCGTAATTGTAGACTGTTTTATCTAGGTAATCTTCTAATATCAAATTTTGTTTTTAATTATATATAGTATATGTATTTTGTTAGCGATAAGTTTGACTTGTAGAGCTCTTACTACTGACGAAATGACCATAGTAGTTGAAGTCACTATAATTAACAAAAAAAAAAAATTTAATTTATTTCATTGTGTGAAAACAGAATGTCCACTACACCCCAATGATTCTGTTATAGATTCTGAAATTAAGGCTAAGTTATGGGTCGTGTATTCGATTTTTCGGATTAATTTATATATCAAGTAGCAAGGCCAAAGTACGTACGTTACATCAATTGCAATGAAACACAACTATCTCTCACTTATTCGTAAAATGTTTATTCTTCACTTGTATATTATTTGTTGATTTTACCTTAGATACGGTTGCTATAAATACACTCATTATGCCCTAGGGCGTAATGAGCGGGCATAATGGATCATAACGCCCGCTAATTGTACGAGGAGAAATGAAGCAACTTCCATTGATTAAATACTTCATAATCCTTGTCGTATACGACTCTGGCTTTCTCCGGCAATGAATTTTTCGCAGCTTTGGCTGCATTTTCTATGTTATTCTTGGGTAAATTCATTTTCATTATTTCTATAAGACTATACAAAGAAAGCAGCAATGACATTCACTAAATATGATGACAAAAATATTCACAAACGTCAAAATATCAACAAATGACATGCCTACTATTAGAAGGAAAATGGAAAGTATAGGAGCAATGAACCGATTTTGAAATCGATTTTTCATTATAATAGAATAATTTTTTCGTGAAAAATAAAATTTTTTATGCACCACGTGCATTACTAGATCCTAACGCCCATCGGGCAACATTCATCCCTCGGGCCGAATGTTACCCTCCGGGCGTTAGGATCTATATAACGCACTTGGTATATAAATAATCGATAATTTTCGAATAAACTCTTCTTATTATAGAGGAAAAATTTAGGCGATATATATATATATATACATATATATATATATATATATATATATATATATATATATATATAAATATATATATATATAAATAAATATATATATATATATATATATATATATATATATATATATATATATATACATATATAATAATAATAATAATAATAATAAATTTATTGAATGCAAAAACAGAGAACAAGACTAGTAGTC
>JARQZK010005312.1:32500-46481 GCA_030704885.1 Cynegetis impunctata | reverse complement strand
TTTTGTGTTTAATGTGATATCACTATCTTTCCAAGTTTTTTGGAGGCCTTTCACTGTTCGTCTAGCGATTTCGCATCCACGAATGATTTCCTGTGAACAGCCACACTCATTTGAAATCAAATCAAATCGGATCAATGATAACTAGTTTCGTTAGCTCTAGGTTCCAACATGATGCTACTATGGACATTATACATGAATGATAAGGTCATGACTATCCTCCACGGTAGTGATGTGAATTGGCCATCAATATCGTGTGATTTGACCCCATCAGACTATTTCTTGTGAGGTTTTCTAAATTGGCAGTTCTTCGCCAATAAGCCGAAATCGATGCCCTCAAAGTCAACATAACCCAGACCAATGCTCAAATTCAGCCAAATCTTTGCAGCAAGGTCATTGAAAATCAGACCTCTCGAATTCGCGCCACAGTGCGAAGCCGCAGCAGACGTATGAACAATTTTATGCTCTACAAGCAATGGCATACATAGTTCTTACAAATAAATAAAGAATTTTATCAATACCTCGTACATAGCTTGTTTTATCCTATTTAATTTATTTCAATTTTACTAATCTTCCGATCTTTAAACAGGTTGAAATAAATTTCCAAATTGTTTGTATTATATACTCATATACATAAAACCTTCAGAAATTTTGTAGTTAGTTTGCCTATATTATTTCATCTGACTGGCAAGCTTACTTTTAGTTATTCCACTTGTAGTTTATAGAACCTTGATGAAAAATATCAGCGTTTGACAACTCCAAGAATAATACAAAAGCATCTGACTTGACGTTCTAGAATATTCCAGATGGATGAATATATGTCGCAAAGATCGATTGGTAAGTACCTCTTAGTTTTATTCATGTCACTGTGAAAATAAGCGAATGTAGTGGGAAGATATTTTTGAATTTGAAAACCGGAGTAGAAGTGTGATTAATGTGTTGTTAATTATATTTTAAATGAGGATTTCCAGTCTGTATATAGAAATTGAAGTCGAATCTATAGAAATGTCAAGAAGATATAAGGATATGGTATAGGGTAGGTACTACAAAAAAGTATGGTTAAAATACTCCAAATATAAACCCATGTCACAAAAATTTGATAGGAATGTTTTTGATATTTTTCCAGTAGAGAATTTTACACAAGAACGATTATAACAAACGTAATCAATCAACATATCATTTTTCAGTTAAACTATGTCATTCATTTCATATGCCATAAACATGCGGAGAATTTTTTTTGTCCATTATCTGAACAATAATATGCTTTTAACTGATAAGTCATCTTTTAATGATACCTGAGTTTCATTCGTCATTAGGAATAGCAGAATATATCATTTATTATCCCCGCCTTTTGTCCAATTTAAAATAGATTTGGGAAGGTTTGCCATATTGAACCAATTTCCAAAAACTAACGTTGAAATGGAAAAATTGAGAATAGAAAATAAAACATATATCTGGATCATACCCTGATACTTCCGACACTCTTTGGTATATAGCGCTAAAAATATTGAAATTTTTGGTGCTTGTACGATTCAGAATCAAAATTGCTAATAATTCCAAGGAAATTAATTTTGTTTTTGCTAAAATCGTGGAAAAAAAATTAAGTATTTTCAGAAAAGTATTTTTTATTTTACAGAACATAAATATGAAACAGCTCTCAGTCAAACATAGATATTTCTAAGGATAAATAAATCGTTTTCCTCTAGAAAATACTACTACTAGAGATATAAAGAAAAAAAATTACTTCTATTTGGTCCTACACCCACACACCTACAATGGAACCATGTTTTCCATTGGATGCATTGAATTATGTCACTGTACTCTTTCATTTTACCTCGGTTGCAGAACCACTCCCTTTTTTTGCTAAGTTATTTAGCGGTACTATTTCAGGTAACATAACTTTTACGTTTTCTCATCTTGAGGAAATGAAATATGCCCTTTGTATACGTACTTAGAATGTTCAATTTAAGAGTCCGTTCATTAGGCAACCCCATTTCAGATAAATGAATGAAGCTATTGAAAAATATTCACTTTCTGCTGCAAATCTTTAATAATAAAAACAAATTTTTGAGGCAATGAATTTTGTAAGAGAAATCAACTCCACTATATTATAATTTTTAAAACTTACTAACATGCTTTTTTTCAGTCTCAAGGAACGTACAGTTTAAAGCCATTTACGAACGATAAATGACTTGAATCTCTGAGAAAATCCAACAAATATACAAATTTCTGAATCACAATATTTCATGGGACAAAAACAACAACCAAGAGCATATTGCATTACGAACGATCCATTGTGGGTTTCAACTCTTTTGGTCAACCGCGCTGCACTTGGCGGAGATTAGTCCGTTGGAATCGTATCTCCACATGCTTCATTTATTTTTTCCAAAAAAACATCTTATTCTTTTCTTACTTTTATTACGGTTTGCTATTAAAGCATGGTTTTTCGATACGTGATGCACTTTTTTTATCAATAAAAGAAATTTTTCTAAAACTTTCATCTCGACGCGATGCACTTCGCGCGAACAATACGACCTTAGTGAGAAATCACCGCTGCTCACGTGTTTTTTCTGTTGGTGTTAATTGTAATAGATTCATTAAAAATAAAATTAATACAATCAGTACCAAAAGAAACATGTTAGCAGTGAAGATAAATTACTTGAAGAAAGTGGAGAAAACGCAATAATAGAATATTAAAACATAAAGTGAACAAGGAAAATTTTTTAATAATTTAAAAAATTATCAAACAACTTTCCAAGGAAGCTGGTTATACGTATTCAGCAACGCAAAATCTGCATTCACAAGCGAACGGTGAATTATAGAAATTGTCAAGTCACCCCGACTCAAAATCTGCATACAGCTGTTTCGATCTTATTAGATCTCATCAGTGCAGCTTTTTTGACTCGGAGTGAATTAACAAATTTCTAATTGTTCCCCAATACAAATCGTGGTCAGTAACACTGGCTGGATAACAATCCAGAGCGCCATCCCACCAAAGATATTGGGAAACAACAATTCACCGCTTAGACTGAAAATGCAGAAATTCGTCGCTTAAACACGTATCTCCTGATATGAAGATATCTACTCTACAACAGTGGTGCATATGATTCCAAGACACACTAACATAGTGATTTAAAACCTTTGGATATACTCACGAGAGCGCGCTCCGAATATTCTAGTCGCTTAATACGCAAAATACAACAATCAAATCAGGAACAACAAACTAGTCGACCATGGTCAATTTCATACATTACATAAAGTGAACAAGGAAAATTCTTTAATAATTTAAAAAATTATCAAACAACTTTCCAACAACTTTGGAAAGTTGTTTGATAATTTTTTAAATTATTAAAGAATTTTCCTTGTTCACTTTATGTAATGTATGAAATTGACCATGGTCGACTAGTATGTTTTTCATGATTTGATTGTAGAATATTAAAACTATGCCATTATCATTCTACTGGTTTTTCTGACTAACACCTATAGATCAGGAATTCTAAGATATGATACCAGTCGAATTTATCGTATTCAAGAACTCAAAACAAATAATTAGGATATCATATACTATATCATTATTATAATTTCTGAATACTCAAAGAAATAAAGTCCAATTTTGTTTTCCTAGCTCTAGGTTGGCTGAGTACATCTATTATATAAAATTCTCGTGTCACGGTGTTAGAAGTTAAACTCATCCGAAATACCTAGACTGATTCTCATGAAATTTTGTGTGCTTATCGGGTAGGTGTGAGGATTGGCCAACATCTATTTTTCATCCCCATACATGTTAAGGGTGGTCCCATTAATTTTTTTAATTTTATTTTTCAGACAAAATTTGTGTTCTATTTTTTTTAGATACAACATTCAAAAATACATACATCCCTAAATTTTCACCCCTCTACGATAAATCCCTATTTTTTGTTTGTTAATTATAAACGCAATAGGGTTGCAAGCTGGCAATCGAAAATAACATTAGTCGGTCTGAGAATAGCTCGTAATATACTTTTCATACCCCTAGTGATTGAGGTGGTCCACCCCAAAAATTTTCACGAATTTTTTCGACCAAATTTTTATTTTTATTTTTTTATGATGTATTAAAAAGTACATACAACTCTGAATTTTTACTCTTCTATCAATAACCAATATTTTTTAATAGCCATTTTAATAATTGAAAGAACTCTATCGCAGCGAGCTGCATTAGAAGAGCAGGTTTTCATAACGTATACAGTTTAGAAATTATATTCATTGAATTATGTATTTTCCAAATTAAAGAAAGTGCACCCTCTAATGTGTAAACAATATTTATTTCTTCCCCGGGGGATCCACTCCCCAACCAATTCATACCAAAACCAATCACATCCAAGATATCATACGAAACTACGTACTTACAAACTTGATTCCTATAAAATTGCACCCTTTATCGTGTAAACAAGATTTATTTCCTCCTCCGGGGGCGTCAACCCTCCAACCAATTCATATAAAAATAAATACCATCGAAGATATCGTACGAAACTACCTACCTACAAAGTTTCAACTCTATGGTTCCAAAATTGCGCCTTCTATCGTGTAAACAAGATTTATTTCCCTGGGGGGTCAACCTCCCAACCAATTCGTATTAAAACCTATCCTATTAAACATATCATGAGAAACTACCTACTCACAAACTTTCAATCCTATTGCTTCAAAATTACGCCCTTTATCATGCAAAAAAGATTCGAACCAAAACCAATCCCATTCAAGATATCATACAAAACTACCTAGACACTAACTTTCAACCCTATTGCTTCAAAATTGCGACCGTTATCGTGTAAACAACGCTAAAATACATAAGCACTTACATATATACATATATATATATATATATATATATATATATATATATATATATATATATATATATATATATATATATATATATATATATATATATATATATATAATATATATATATATATATATATATATATATATATATATATATATATATATATATAATAATATATATATATATTTATATATGTATTTTAAAATATACATATATATATAAATATATAAATATATATATTTAAATAAATATATATAAATATATATATATATATATATATATATATATATATATATATATATATATATATATATATATATATATAAAAATATATATATATATATATATATATATATATATATATTATAAAAATAATAATAATAAAAATAATAATAATAATATTTATTGATCTCAACAATTATTCACATTACATATATAACAATATTGCACTGAACAAAATAGAGACAAGTCAGAATGAAAAGAACTTACTTTTTACAAAATGTAATAAATTCATTTATTGAATAAGGTTCGCCGTCCAAAATGAAACTATAAATGCGATTTCTGAATAACTTAAAATCTTCAACAACTTGTAAATGTTTAGGAAGCAAATTAAACAAACGCATGGCCATATACAGAGGTCCTCTTTCAAATCTAGTTCCATGGATTGGAAAGAAGAAGGGATGAACTTGCCTAGTATTATTTTTATTGGTATATGGTAAAAAATAACTTTTCTGCAACTTGAGGAAGACAAAAAGACGATAAATGAATAGACCAAACACTGTTTGTATTCTGTTGGATCTAAAAACTCCGCGGCAGGATTCTAGAAAGCCCAAACCACACATTATCCTCAATACCCTTTTTTGAATGAGAAAAATTTCGTCAGCACTAGACGAACTGCCCCAAAAGATAATTCCATACGCTAGTACAGATTGGAAACTGGCGAAGTACAGAGTTCTCATAACTGCAGCCTCTACCTTGCTTCTGATCATGATAAGCATATAAACAGCAGAGTTCAGAGTCTTTCTCAACTTAGCCGCATGATGATCCCACCGTAGATGTTTGTCTATAGCAACACCCAAGAAATTAACTGAGTCCTCCAAGGTTACAGTATTGCTACCAAGGCACAGAGAGGTAGGATAGCCTTCCACAGACTTTCCGCCGCGAAAGAAGATACCCTGAGTCTTGCTATGATTTAGAATTAGACCATTGTTGTTACACCACTTATCTACAGCCAAATCCGCATCCCTACCCGCATGGATACAGGATGCGATATCCCTTGATATAACCAATAAATTGCTGTCGTCAGCATAAAGAATTGACCTACAATTATCTGATGGCTTTATGTAGCAAAGAGAGTTTACAAAGACAATAAAAAGCAAAGGGCCCAGCACACTTCCCTGAGGAACGCCTCTAGTAAGATGTCGCTCCTCAGAGGAGTAAACTGTACCATTTAAAGTGAGAACAACTCTCTGACGACGATTGCTCAGGTAGCTCTCGACAAACTTCAAGGAGATATCTCTAACGCTATACAGCTCAAACCTAGATAGTAAGGCCTTATGCCCAATAGAGTCAAAAGCCTTAGTCAAGTCGAACAGCAAAGCCAATGGAACCTCGCCATCCTCAAGCGCCACAAGAACAGCATTTACCAACTCGAATATAGCAGTCTCAGTGCCCCTATTCCTTGTAAAACCATGCTGACTATCAGCAAGAACATTGAACTTTCGCAAAAAATTGAGGAGTCTGAGAGCCAGAACTTTCTCAAATATTTTGGAAAAACTTGATAGAATGCTAATGGGCCTATAACTACTCAAATCACATGCATTTCCCTTTTTAAATAGTGGCTTAGCCAAAGCAATCTTGAGGTCATCAGGAAAGCAACCTTCTCTGAATGCACAATTGATAAGATGTGCAAGAGGGCCACATATAATATGGATACTTTTTTTTATGATGGACATGGGAATTCCATCATGACCAGAGGAATTAGACGGTTTTAGCATCTTTACAGCTGCTTTAACATCACTCTCTGTGACATCAAAAAAATAAAATGACTTACTCATACCGTGCGAGGTCAGCGGGAACGAAGCTGCAATAGAAGGATTACCAGTTTTTAGACCGGCAATGGCTCCAACGAACATGTCATTGAACCTGTTACAGAGTTCAATGGGATCTTCTGATTGTAAGGGCAAGCCTTTCTCACAGTTTTTACCTGATAGAGAGTTTATTACCTTCCAGACTGCCTTTGACTTGATTGGGGAGTTTGCTATGAAGTTGCTGTAATGAGATTTAAGAGCCTGGGTAATTGAATAGTCATAATGCTTCTTATAGGTTCGATAAAGAGTTCTGAACTCTGGTCGAGCTTCAGAAACAACAAGAAGATTATCTAGTATTTTCTTCCTTCGCTTGATAGCAGGATTTAGTTTATATATCTGACTACGCGATCTATACACCACTTCCCTCAAAGGACAATGAACGTTGAAGATTGATTGGAAAACAGCAACAAAAGAGGACCATTTAGTATTTACATTCTTTGAAAGATTATACATATCATCCCATGAAACAGCAGATAATGCAACAAAAAAATCACTTACAGCCTTTTCACTCATCTGTCTCACCGAAACTTTTTAAATCCGACACCTATCAACTGGTATTTCAGGAATAATAAATTTCAAAGCAAAATGATCTGATATATGATATTGCAATGTTTCACAGATGCCGCTAATATCTGTCAACATATTATCTAAACATGAACCAGAGATAGGACGAGTAACACATTTAAAGCTTATACTAACATAGAACATTTGGATTAAAGAAAGAAACTCACTACAGTCACTGGAATCTGACAAAATATTAATATTAAAGTCTATATATATATATATATATATATATATATATATATATTATATATATATATATATTATATATATATATATATATATATATATATATATATATATATATATATATATATATATATATATATATATATATATATATATATATATATATATATATATAAATCAGTGGCGGCTCGTGAGGTTTTTGTTTAAGGAGGCTTCAAGAGGTGTTGAAAAATACACCATAGGCGAAAATTTTTAGGATATCAAAGTATCAAAGATCAAAGTAAAACAAGCACCCTATGCTATTAATTTGTTTAGAAAAAAAATTTTTTTACTTTCGAGTGTCTACCTTGAGACCTACAACTCCTATTTACAATATTCACAAAAACTCTTCTCAGGCAATTAATCAATTCATCTATTCATCAATTTTTTTTTCTTTCACAAAATAGGTACCTACCTACCTACTTAACGAATTTGTTAACAGCTGGTAAGAGCAAATAAAAAGTTATTATATATTTTTGAAGATTAGCGGGATTCTGCGATCTTTAACGTTAGCAAAATGATCTATAATATCCTGATAAAATTTTTTGTCTTTCGCCAAAAGTTTTACCAATTCCTTTTCAATAGACAACAAATTAATATTTTTCAAACGATCCTGGCTCATTGAATTTCGTATATAAGTTTTAATTCTCTTAAGAGTGGTAAACGAGCGCTCTACGGAAGCCGATGTCACCGGGATAGAAACAATTAGACATAAGAGTTTATAAACTTGGGGTAAATCTTGATTCAAATCATTATCAAAAAGGTATTTAATAGTAATCACATGATTTTCATTTTGCCCAAAAATATCATTGTCACTATAAACAACACACGTTCATTTTTTAATGGCCACCTTATACAAAAAAGTGTAATTTTTGACATAAATTTTTCCAAAAGGTTATCTGGAAAATTAGCCGAAAATCCAGTAAACAAATTTTTATTGAGTAAGTCGAAGAATGCAGTTTGCTTTCAAATCAGAGAACCTATTATTTTCTATTTGACCCTAATAGTATCCAAAATTTTCATAAAATATTTGCTTATAGTGAAGCTTCAATATCTGCGTAACTGATTTCTTTCGTTTTGGGCTAAATTTAGAGTCGTATCATCAGTAAGTTGGAAATATACAGAAAATAGTTTTTTAAAATAAACTTCTGCACGAAATTCTGAAATTTTTTCCAGTAGAAACTTGAGCCGATTTCGTGAGTAAATTACATCTGAAAACTTGTGCTGTAAGATTTGAAAAACTATTTCTGTTTGTTCAAAAATTAATTTAAAGTTGTTTAAAAAATATATTAATTTCTTATCTTGTAAGTAAGATATAAATCCGCGTGCTGTATTTTAAGTTACTTTATCGGTGAAAACTTCCTCACTTTCAACTAGGTATAGAATTAAATCCTCAAATCCCCTAAGCGGCCCCAAACAGAGACATTTTCACTAGTAAAAAGTAAACACTGCCAACAAAATAATTTATTTTTTACCTGTGATCCGGTTAGGCAAGGATGTCTCTCATAATTCCTTGTATTAAAACAGCGGTTTTGTTGTCTGTTACGCTGCACCAAATTGTTTAATTCAGGGGTAGGTCGCAATGTTTTTATCAAAACTTTATCCTCATAACTAAAAAGCACTAAAGTTATGGGATAACAAATATTCCACTAAGTCACCATTGAAATTTTAGAAATTAACTTCAGTAACCAAACTCATTTTAAAACAATATGCGAGCAATATAAGTAGACACGCTGCCATTAGTAACTACGATCACACTACGATTCAATTAATGCTTTCCAACGAATTCACTCGATGTCACGCGAAATTCTATAGTTGAGATTGGTCGACATTGTATAAGACTGGGTTCCTATCCGTGTTGCCATTTACATGTGTTTTGCTTTTTTATTGCAATGAAGGCATAATGAAAGTTGAGACTATACCTTTCCATGCCTCCGCAGCGTTGCCACAAATCTTGAAATGAATGAAATGCAGTAAATGTAAATACCTGCTATCGTAATTAATAAATTATATTATATAATGTAGGTCGAAAGGAAGGTAGGTGCATAAAATAATATGATTTTGATTAATAAGAATATGCTGAATGCTGACTATTCAATATAATATATTAGTGATACACGGAATATTATTGAGGAGGCTTAGCCTCCTTTGACTAGCCGCCCCTGATATATATATATATATATATATATATATATATATATAATATATATATATATATATATATATATATATATATATATATATACTTATTATATATAATATATATATATATATATAATATATATATATATATTTATGTATATATATATATATATATATATATATATATATATATATATATATATATATATACATATTCTTCACAAATGTTTGTTGAAGATATTCAATGAAAAGCACTGGATGTTTCTATAAAAACAGAATCAGGATAGGTCATCTAAACTATCCATTTCATGAAATACTCGTTCATTCTGTCAATAGCCGCTAATCAGACCTTATCAATGAAACAAAACCCCAAATTGCTGATCGTTAAACACAATGCGGGTTTCATAGCCATTGTACTTCTATGTGTATCCCGGTTTTTATAAAAGCGATTTCAGATAATGGTATTGCCCTTTTCGATCAATTGTTTTTGTTACGTTATTCAATTTCATCAGTAGGTCTTTAGAGAAAAAATGTATTAATTTCATTTTGAAATCTCCATTTATTTTAGAAATACATGTACAGGGTGATTAATTAATATGTGTGAATATTTTAACGGGAAAATTTTGAGCTCAAAATATGTAGATCTAACTCAATTTGCTTATTCAAAATATTTCTTCTTACTTTCAATAATCTAAATAAAACACCCTGTAGGTTTATTTAGATTATTGAAAATGAATTTTGTTCAGTACTTTAATACTGCTTGATATTTCTTTATGATATAATGTTTATTTTACGTAATACATGCAATCTTATGACAAATAACACCGACGTGACTCGTATATTCACTACAGTGCAGTAGTCTATTAAATACGTCTGAAAATATATGATGAAAGTAAATTACACACACACACACACACACACATATATATATATATATATATATATATATATATATATATATATATATATATACATATATATATATATATATATATATATATATATATATATATATATATATATATATATATATATATATATATATATATATATATATATATATATCCAGCGTACCATATTGCGTCCATACATTGACATTGCCACATACACAGTTGCGTCCTGCAAGAATAGTGCGTCCGTATACCGGACGCAGCATTGTTTTTCGACAGTATCTCTGAAGTTTCAAGGTTCCGATTATAGGAGTTGCCGCTAAATGTAGAGGGCCATCATGCTACCCCTTGAGAAAGCTTATAAAATTCATTGATAATTGGATGACTGAGTTACGTCATTTCCAAATTCGTGTTCGAGGACGTAGTAACGTGCGCTCCATGAAAGCAATAGTATATATTTAGTTCACGCAAATTCTGCTTCGGGGGCGCTGTAAAGGGTGAAATCTGAAATACATCCAAATATACATGTTTTATTTGAAATATAATGTTGCGTCCCCGATCTGGCATCAGTGCACAAGAATAGATGCAGGTTGGTCGTCACATCTGGAATATTTTAACTCTCCTCGATTCAAGTTCACTTCGGCTTTCACAATCTGTTATTTGTTTCTTGATGCTCCGTTGGCATCTGACTTGGTTGGATTGTAGGAAATATTTTGCCTTGCACTTCGTTTTGGGATTTTAGTTAGAATTCATGAATTATAGGTTTCATCTGATTCGAAATTTTTGAACTATGTTTTTTTCGAACGGTCTAATTTTTGTTTTAAGGGAAAGTATGTATCTCTTGTTTACGTTGCCTTCAACCATTATATTCTTTCATCATATCTCAGTTTGTATGCGGCGTAGATCAAAAATGTTTTCTTTGGATTGAAGCTTGATAATTTCTCTAAAATGTGTGTTTTCCTATTTTCCGTTTCTTTTCCTATATATATATATATATATATATATATATATATATATATATATATATATATATATATATATATATATATATAGAAAAAAGTGTATTTTAATAAAATATATATAAACACATAAAATTTTATATATATATATATATATATATATATATATATATATATATATATATATATATATATATATATATATATATATATATATATATATATATATATATATATATATATATATATATATATATATATATATATATGCATATAGATGTATTCCATAAAAATCTGGACGAACGATATTATTTCAGTTATATCTCCGTCAATTTTTGAGATCAATGTATGAAATTTTCAAGATACATGAACAATATCATTTTGCATGGCAAATAGTTTATCTTTTTTCTATTTGTTGCCCCGTGATTCTTCAAATAAATTATCGAATAATCATCAAGTAGGTGCTCTCTACTGAATGATTTTTTTCTCAAGTCAAGGGGCGACAAATAAGAAAAAGAAAAACTATTTGCCCTGCAAAATAATATTGTCCATGTATCCTGAAAATTCCATGAATTTATCTCCAAAATTGACGGAGATATCACTGAAATAAAATTGTTCGTCCAGATTTTCATGGAACACATCGTTATGCTCACAATATACGAAAAAACACAAAAGAAAGCAAACAGACATTTTAAAGAAATTATCAAGCTTCAATCTAAAGAAAATATTTTTGATTCACCGTATACAAAACGAGATATGTTGAAAGAAATAGCCCAATAGTTGAATGCAACCTAAACGAGTGGTACTTTCGTGTCCGTGAAGTTAGCACCCACATTTTCGAAAATGAAGAAATTTTTTTTTTGCATTCGTTAGTAACGCGTTAGAAACTATTTGTAACCTAAAAATTTTTGTTTGTACCTCAGGGATACTGAGAGAAAAATGCCGCATTCTGCTGGGTGCTAACTTCACGGGCATCCACATTTTCGAAAATAAAGAAATTTTTTCTTTCGTTCGTAAGTAACTCGTTAGTAACTATTTGTAACATAAAAATTTTCGTTTGTACCTCAAGAACACTGACAGAAAAGCACCATATATCGATGGGCATCCACCTTTCGATTTTTCGCGAAAAACAATATACAATTGTATTTCAATGGGGAAATGCCACCTCCAAAATGCGAAGTTAGCACCCATATTTTCAAAAACATGAAAATGTTTCTTTGATTCGTTAGTTACTATTTGTAACATAAAAATTTTCGTGAAAACTTTTCACCATGCGCCTACGAATGGCCTCCAAATTATTCATATATCTGAAAGTTTTGAAATATTGAATGTGTGATATAAGCTTTGCATTCAATGAGGATAACGAAAAGTTATACTAAATTTTTTTTTGGAATTTGTGAAAAAATGTTGAAAACTTGTCATTAAAATTAGAAGTAGAATGATGATTCTCAGTATTCGTGAAGAAAGAACCCACATTTTAGAAAATGAAGAAATTTTTTTGCACTCGTTAGTAACTCCTTAGTAACTGTTTGTAACCTAAAAATTCTCGTTTGTACCTCAAGGATACAGATAGAAAAACACCGCATTCCGCTAAGCGCTAACTTCACGGGCATCCACTTTTCAATTTTTCGCGAAAAACAAAATACGATCGGAAACTCCAGCGTTAGTAACTATTTGTAACATAAAGATTTTCGTTTGTAACCTAACCTTTAATGGCGAAATAACACAAGTAGAATGCGAAGTTGGCACCAACATTTTCGAAAATGTAGAAAATTTTCATTTCATTCGTTAGTTACTCGTTAGTAACTATTTGTACCATACAAACTTTTGTTTGTAACTCAACCTGTAATGAAAAAATGACACCCCTTACATGCGAAGTTAGCAGCCGCATTTGCGAAAATGATAAAATTTTTTTGCAATGGTTAGTAACTATTTGTAACATCAGAATTTTTGTTTGTAACTCAAGGATACTGATAGAAAAATACCACATTTCGCTGGGCATCCACCTTTCGATGGGAAATAACACCCCTGAAATGCGAAGTTAGCACCCACATTCTCGGAAATGTAAACACTTTTTCTTTCATTCGTTAGTAACTCGTAAGTAACTATTTGCAACTAAAAATTTTCGTTTGGTACCTCACCTTCTATGAAAAAATGCCACCCCTAACATGCGACGTTAGCAACCACATATTCGAAAATATGAAAAATGTTTTCTAGTAATAGTAACTATTTGTAACCTTAAAATTTTTGTTTGTACCTCAAGGATACTAAGAGAAAAATACTGCATTCCGA
>JARQZK010005312.1:10000-30000 GCA_030704885.1 Cynegetis impunctata | reverse complement strand
TAGTGCAAAGAGCAATTTACTTTTTGCACTAGTGCAAAAAATACTTTGTTACTGTATTGAGTTCAATCTAATAATAATGTTTTCTTTCAACTTGAATGTACGTATGAAAATGGTAACTATAAGTACTTAGGTAATATTAAATATTCCTCAAAAAGTTACTGTTTGACAATTGAAAGAAACTTGTTTTACTCCTATTTTGAATCATTTGTAATAAGCCGTAAAATTAGATGTTTAAGTTTAGTTGAAGTTTATCGCAAATATCCCTCTGTCTCCAGTTTACCAGTCACACTAGATTTTTTAGAAGGTATTATAACGCAAAATGTTTAATTCAACCTGTTGGTGTAAATACTTTTAGTAAAATTCCAAATGATATTGTAGAATACTTTAATACTGAAGACCCAATGCATATACAGGACAATGTTCTCACAAATGACCTGCAACATTACTTGTGGAATCGGGGGAAGATATATTTAAATTGAAACGCCATGTAGGATGGAAATCTTCAACTATGGCTGAAATTTCTAAAAAAACTGAAATAGCGGCTCAAATTCGAAAAATTGAACCTCAAGTACTAGTACCAGAAACTTCACAAAAATCCGAAAAGAGCTTTAAGCGAAGAACATGAGACCTCCATAAGCTAAAACAAAAGCAAAAATGAAAAAATTACTGAAAATGAAGTTTGTTCATCAATCACCACATCAAATTGCTCCAACGATATTAAAATTGCACAACAAAAGTAAAAATCCAGTTTATAAAAATAACATTAGTATAAATTGTTTACGTATTTGTTGAATCAAAGAATTAGTAATATTTCTTGTATTGCAAATTAATCTTCAATAAAATATATTTGAAATAAAAACTAATTTAATTCGATCATAGTAAAAATGTTGTGTGGAACATCCCCAAAAAGCATATAGTCCAAGATTCCAGAACCGCCAGATATTACTCATTTTCTCAGCAATAATATATGTGGGATGAAGTAGTGTTTGTATGTACTTTCAGTGTACGTATACCTGCTGATAAGTGTGGGAAAAAAGCCGACTTACTTTTCTTAAATTCTCAATGCTGATTTTTATATATGCTTTAAAGAATACAGTAGAAATTAATAATTATTACTGACAGATACTTCCCGTCGGCGAAAATATTTGCCAGACGCTTTGAAGGTTCCGAAAAAATAATGGAACTTTGCTTATTTTCTCAGTCTCGATTTTTATATATGATAATCAAGGAACTATTTCAATACCTTCTGCAAGCAGCCAGGCGATTGTAAGGGCCAAACATCCCTCCAGACACACATTAAGTGTCCCTATGAATATGAGCGCATTGTCATGATTCACCAATTTAAGCCCTATAGTGATTATCTATGCGCGTAGGAGTACGGGAAAGTATCTGGCAGTAATAATCATTAATTTTTACAGCATTCTCTGAAGCATTATTGAAAATCAGCCCTGAGAATTCAAGAAAATTAAGTTAAGTTTTGGCTCACCTTTAGCACCTGGTGAAAATCGCCCGTCGGCCCAAGGTAGCAGGTATGCATACACTGAAAGTACATACGAACACTACTTCATCCCACACATATTATTGCTGGAGCAATAAGTAATATCTATCAGCTATAGGATCTTGCTCTAATATTAGATGCACAAATAACTATTTACCTCCATACACACACACACGCACATATTTTGCTTAGGTATTGTGCCTAAGCATCTTCTCGTCACATCTTTCCTTAAGGTTTAGAAATGCCAAAATTATGAATGCATTTTCCCAAATTTCAACAATAATGCCTCAAGAACAATCCCCAGTTACAAATTGCAGCTCATTTGGTATAATGAGGACTGCTGGAACTGCCAAAAAGTAGGTAATCAAAGAAAATTAGACATCGACAAAATCTCAAAAATGTGGTCCAGAAACTCTAATAGTTATTTATGTACCAAGTGCGTTATATAGTGAGGATCTAGTAAAGCTCTTGGTGCATACAAGATTTTATTTTTCACGAAAAAATTCATCCCTCGGGCCAAAGGCCCTCGGGCCGAATGTTACCCCCCAGGCGATAGGATCTAGTGAAACACGTGGTGCATACAAGATTTTATTTTTTACGAAAAAATAATTTTATTATAATGAAAAATCGATTTTGAAATCGGTTCATTGCTCCTATACTTTCCATTTTCCTTATCATAGTAGGCATGTCATTTGTTGATATTTTAACGTTTGTGAATATAATTATCATATTCAGTGAATGTCGTTGCAGCTTTCTTTGTATAGTCTCATAGAAATAATGAAAACGAAAATGAATTTACCCAAAACTATCATAAAAAAATCCAGCCAAAACTGCGAATAATTCATTGCCGGAGAAATCCAGAGTCGTATGATCCATTATGCCCGCTCATTACGCCCTAGGGCATAATGAGTGTATTTATAGCAACCATATCTAATGTAAAATCAACAAATAATATACAAGTGAAAAATAGAATAAATATAAAAACCAATCCCTCACCTGACTGTTGACTTTTGATACGGTGCAATAGTCTATATTATTTTCAGGGAAAATACAACTAAAATAGTTATTCACTATAACTTGTTATGATACGTACTTCTTTTCAAGAAATTAACTTCAATCTGTTCAGAGTATTGAGTATAGATCTGAATATAAACTCTAGCGAAGAAGTATCGTACGAACTATTTATAGAAAACGATAACACAACTCGCATAATCTCTCCAACAACAAAGCTTCATCACCCTGATTAAAATGCATCCCATGACGGATGCTTGGACCCTGCTTGAAGATAATAAAATGGAGTACTCCAACAGAATTAAATAAGGCTGTTTGTACTCGTGTCAGATATTTGGAAGAGCTAACTCTATTCGTGGGTCGAACAGAGAAACAGTGCGATCTAAGTATTATCGAATTATCAGAAAAACTCATTTGATCTCCTATAAGGTAATTTGGACTCATTACCTACACAGCATGATAATTTGCATACTTCTATTCTTAATTGATTACTTTGTATTTGAAGTATATATTTTTGTGCATTGTTTGAACCTGTAGTTATGCAGAATATTAAATACTGATTCGCATGAACTGTATGAAATGTTAATACTGTGAATAATTAGAATATCTAATTTTTGATTATAACTATCCTATGCCTCATGCGTTTTCATAGTCTCTTTTCATAGTATTTTTCTAGTTCTGTGTAGCGATGGTTCCAATTTGTTTGCAAGTTGGCGTACATTTTCGTTAACGTTGCTTTGAAGAACTCTATTACAATCGGTATTACCAAAGGTGCATTCGGGTTGGAAGCTTACACGCTGTAAGTGCTCACGCTTATAAGCACAAGTTATTGGTGTTCATGTTGGCAAACTAGAGCTAAAAAAATATCGTTCGTTTTGGACGTTATGAGCATTATTTATTTCAACATGGCGAATGTAAGAAATATGATAATAATAAATAATTTATTGGAAATTATAAACGATGATTCTGAGGATAGTCAGTCCAATTTCATCAGACGTAATGGAAATGGTATATGTTTTACCAGATTCTGGATCATTCAAATTTATTGAAAATAAATGTGAATAACTTGCCATTCTGAATTATTCTGATCTGTCAAATATAAATTAATTATCCACAAGAAAAGTTAGGTTAGCTTACGCTTACGAAGCATTCGTATTAACGAAAAGTGAGATTCAGAACTCACGCTTTCGCTGCCATACCTCGATGGACTAGGCGTGTTTGAGCGCGAAAACTACCTCTATAGTCCAAGATCCCAGAGCCGCCAGGCGTACCTACCTTATTTTCTCAGTAATAAAATTTGTGGGATGAAGTAGTGCTCGTATGAATGTACTTTCAATGTATGGATACTCGCTATCTTGTGCCGACGGCCAATTTCCAGGTATCAGGTGCTAAAGATGGAAAAAACTCGACCTACTTACCTTATTTTCTCACACTTGATTTTTGAATATGATACTCAGGGAACCATTTCAATACCTTATGCAAGCTGCCAGACCGATCGTATGGGCCAAACATCCCGCCAGACACACATTAAGTGTGAGTATGACAGTATGAGCGCAATGTCATGATTCGTCCATTTAAAATTAAAATAATAATATCGAAAGTACGTATACTCAAACATAGAGCATGCTTGAGTAGACAGTAAATATAGAAGGGAGATTGACGCGCATAGATAATCACTATCACGCTTAAATGGGCGAATCATGACATTTCGCTCATACTGTTTTTTTCCATCTTTAGCACCTGATACCTGGAAATTGGCCGTCGGCACAAGATAGCGAGTATCCATATATTGAAAGTACATACGAGCACTACTTCATCCCACAAATTTTTTTACTTAGAAAATAAGGTACGTCTGGCGGCTGTGGGATCTTGCTCTACTAGGACTGAGCCATGATTGTGATTTTTTGACATTCACAGTGCGAAGTCAAACGCTGAAAATGATGATCTAGCGTGCTGAAAGCGCCCAACTCGAATGCTCCCTATAAGTCTCGATAAAAAAATAGAATTTAAAAAATTTTGCTATCACAGTTTAGGTATATAGATTTTAGTAAGGCAAACGGCAACAATAAGAAAGGAAATAATGAAATAAATGCTACGTAATCCTTCGAGAAAACTTAATTACATTACATTAGATATGGAGTATATTCAGCTGCAGGGAATGATTCAACCTTATTTCTTCATTCCAGAAGATATCTAACTTCTTATATCTCTTAATATCTAGAGTTTTCCAAAACTTTAATTTCAATCAATACATAGGTATATATATATATATATATATATATATATATATATATATATATATATATATATATATATATATATATATATATATATATCTATATATATATATATATATATATATATATATATATATATATATATATATATATATATATATATATGTCTTCTAATTTTGTAGTAATAACACAAAACTTCGATATGCACAATCGATTCATGATGTCCTCTTTTGAAAATAATGTGAATTTTTGAAAATATAAATCGTGTTTTCTGATAGCATTTCGGTAGAGAATATCAACAGGAAATCGGAAAACGTAATTATTTTTCAAGAAGGAAAAAAACGAGATGAGTCGACCTCTCATAATTTGGCGTCATGGCCGCCTCTGAATTTCCGTCATGCTCCGTTGTAACTACTGATGTAACCGGATATAAGGAGATGCTAAGGTCAGGTGTCTGTAATTTCCTGCATCCAGGATGGACCCTATTAGAATTAGTTGACCGGAATTGCTTGGCGTGATGCCTTCGAAGCCTGGATTTCAGCGCCTGGTCTAAATTTTTAAAGCCACTCTGTCCAAGGCAACCCTTTTTACTCTCTGTCGAGCGGTATCGGTCGATAAATCCATAAATCCTAGATGGCTTTCAGTTGGTTGGTTTGTGAAACGTGCTGAGATTTTAGCAAGGCTCTCCCACAACGTTTTAACAGCAAACAACTTCATTTTTGAAGTAGAATGTGAAAATAAATTGCGGATATCCCCATGTCGATGTATCAAAAACTTTGATGCTGAATTTTCTGATGAACTCAAAAAATAATATCCAAAAATATACTTTAGAAGAAAATTTATTTGCTTCAAAGCAAATCAAAACATCGCAATGTAAATCTATTGAAAACTAAAAAGAAAGAAGCGAATGCAATCAACATAATGCTACTATTATTGATGTTTTTTTTTTTTGTTGAATCAATAATAGGTTTAACTCCCCCAAGTATATATGCTGCAGGTTCTTGATTGGCAGTTCAGGACATATTTTTTTTATTGTTCTATGATTTTTATTTTCAATATAATAGCAGGAAAATTTCCTACCTACTTCAACCAATTCATCATTCATCAGAACGAAATTCCGGATTATCCTACAAGGGGAAACATAAATTGTTATGTAACAAGAAGAAACTACACGATATTAATTAATTCGCTACTCTACCGAGGACTCATTGAATACAACAAGCTTTCAAAAGAAATTATAAGCACCTAGCAGTTCTATCATACATTAAAAAAAAATATTTACAGATTACCTGAAATCAAAATATATTTAAATCAGTTAGAGGTTCATTTACCACATCTATACAATTTTATTTGCTTAAGATTTAGAAAATATGTAAAATAATATAATTTTCATCTATTTTCTTTTTCAATATCATTTCATATTCTTGCTTAAAGAATATTTTACTCTCTTCTCAGCCTCTTTCCGACCACTCCTGAACGTAAGCCTCTTCCATTTGCTTCCATGTACCTCTGTTTTGCGCCTTTTGTACCCAGTTTCTACCCGCTATTTTCCTAATATCGTCTATCCATCTTGTTGATGGTCTTCCTACCCTTCTCTTTGTTTGCCGCGGTCTCCATCTGACTATTCTTGATGTCCAGCGTCTTGTATCTTCTCTAGCCACGTGATCAGCCCATTGCCATTTGAGGTGGGTTACTTGTTGCATAATATCGGGTATTTTTGTTCTTTTTCTAATTTCTCCATTTCTTATTCTGTTCCTCAGGCTAATGCCTAGCATTGCACGTTCCATCGCTCTTTGTGCTACTCTTAGTGTTTCTGCGCATTTCTGGGTGATAGCCATGGTCTCCAGCCCATATGTTTTGACAGGTAGTATACAGGTTTCGTAAACCTTCCTTTTCAGATTTATGGGTATATCCGTGTTTTTAAGTATATGTTTTAATTTCCCAAAAGCTGCCCACGCTGCTCCAATTCTTCTTCTTATTTCCCGGGTTTGGTTTTCTTTCTCCAACTTTACCGCGTGTCCTGGGTATATTTACTCTTCTACCGTTTCTAACCTTTCATTGTCTATCACAATCGGATCGTTGTTGTTACTCATTATCTTGGTTTTATTTATGTTCATTGCTAATCCCACTTTTTTTGAGGCATCGTTTAATTGTAGAATCATACTTCGCAGTTCATTTATGTCGCTGTTGATTAGGACAATGTTATTATTGTTGAAATGCAACATTTATATATACCTATATTAATAAACTTACTTACTATGTATTAACTTTACTTCTTAGATTTTGAAGAATGTATATAAATAACTGTATCATTAGTAGTTAGCATCTGATGAGGAGTAGTACTTCGAAACGCAGTTCATGCACTCTTATAAAGTATTACTCAATATGTGAAAATTTTATTGATTGCTATTTCGCTGAAATATGTATTAATGTGTATTTGAAGAAAAGTATATATTTTCAGATTGAACAATTGCTAAATTTCGGGATATAATGAAAATTTACTTTACAGTTGTTGTGGGTTTCGGTGCCGTATTCCTATTTTGTAACAACAATCCTGACAGTGAAAAATGTTTGATTCGAGAATAGGAAATCTTAGGAGACAATTTGGCCAGTGCAAAATGTATCGTAATCACCACAGTGGATTTGTTTATATATATATATATATATATATATATGTTCAGAAAGATTTCCGCGGTCGGAAGTATTTGAAAAACTTGGTTCACGGAATGAACCGCGTAAAAGATTTGAAAAATCTCGACGTTTCGGCTCCTTTTGCGAAGCCATCTTCAGGAGAATTAGAAGGGAAATAATTCAGACTCGTGGCCTCAATCTGCCTACTCCACGAATCGAATTTAGGAGGAATCGGAAACAATACGATTGCGTGGTCTCAACCTGCCTACTCCACTAACCGTATTGCTTCCTGTCAACTCTGAAGTCTCAATCTGCCTACTCTTCAGAGTCAACTGACGGGCCGATCGTCGCGTGGCCGTATTTATAGGGGAGGGGGGTGGGTACTCACGCTCATCAGTGCGGGATGCACTCTGATTGGGCGTTACATGGCGACCACTGAGAAGTGGTTTCCATGCTGATGGGAGTCTGTGACTGTCATCTCTGGTGTTCAAACAATTTGGACGTTTTTCTATTTCTACAGCTTCACGGATAATTCGGGATTTGAAAGATCGGACGGGAGCAATAGTTCTTGTATTGGGGAAATCGATAATATGGCCTGTTTGGGTGTGATGTTGGGAAAGGGCGTTTGGCGATATCTGAGTGTCATACCGAAAGTGAATGTTCCTTGGCACGGACCTTAATTCGTCGGTTCGTTTGTCCTATATAGGAACGAGGACAATTGGAACAGGGAATCTCATAAACACCGTGATTTTCGTTAGGAATTTTATCGGATCTGACCAGATGGGAGAGTTTTTGTTCCTTACATCAAAGGAGTAACAGATAAGATCGCAAGATCTCTCAAAAACACAAACATCAAAACAATATTCACTACTCAACAAAAACTCTCCCATCTGGTCAGATCCGTCAAGGATAAAATTCCTAACGAAAATCACGGTGTTTATGAGATTCCCTGTTCCAATTGTCCTCGTTCCTATATAGGACAAACGAACCGACGAATTCAGGTCCGTGCCAAGGAACATTCACTTTCGGTAAGACACTCAGATATCGCCAACGCCCTTTCCCAACATCACACCCAAACAGGCCATATTATCGATTTCCCCAATACAAGAACTATTGCTCCCGTCCGATCTTTCAAATCCCGAATTATCCGTGAAGCTGTAGAAATAGAAAAACGTCCAAATTGTTTGAACACCAGAGATGACAGTCACAGACTCCCATCAGCATGGAAACCACTTCTCAGTGGTCGCCATGTAACGCCCAATCAGAGTGCATCCCGCACTGATGAGCGTGAGTACCCACCCCCCTCCCCTATAAATACGGCCACGCGACGATCGGCCCGTCAGTTGACTCTGAAGAGTAGGCAGATTGAGACTTCAGAGTTGACAGGAAGCAATACGGTTAGTGGAGTAGGCAGGTTGAGACCACGCAATCGTATTGTTTTCCGATTCCTCCTAAATTCGATTCGTGGAGTAGGCAGATTGAGGCCACGAGTCTGAATTATTTCCCTTCTAATTCTCCTGAAGATGGCCTTCGCAATAAGAGCCGAAACGTCGAGATTTTTCAAATCTTTTACGCGGTTCATTCCGTGAACCAAGTTTTTTCATATATATACAAATATATAGATATATATATATATATATATATACATATATATATATACCCAGGTAGCACATGACGTCTATATGAAGTCAAAAGGACGTCACTACATATGTCCAAATGACGTCAAATATACGTCCAATATGACGTCAAAACGACGCCGTAATGTCACATCCAATAGACGTCATATTCTGACGTCCATTAGACGTCTAATTTGAAACTAAATAGACCTTAAATGGACGATATAATATGGACCCCAAAAAATTTCAACATTTATTTATATATCTGCACATCTTGGTTACAAACTTCCATAGTAATTATACATATTTACAACTTCAACATTTTTCTTCTGTCCTCTTTTTCGGTCTGGTGCATGCTTCAGCCATGTCTTTATTATATCCTGTAATTCATCTAAGGAAGCCCTCTCAATTTTTAATTATGTTATTTCTGGAAATTAAGATTACAAATTAGCTAGTTCTATCAATTTCCTATTTTTCAAAACACTCATGTACATAGGGTGATTCAGGTTTTAGTGCTCAAACTTCAACAATTTTATTGATCAAAATATTATGAAAGTTTATAGAATGATTTTATAAACATATATATTTTAAACGTTATTTTAATTTTTATGGCCAACAAAAAGACATAATAACAATTTTTGATCAGTCTCACTAATTTCGAGCGCCTTTATATATATATATATATATATATATATATATATATATATATATATATATATATATATATATATATATATATATATATATATATATATATTATTGACTTTAGCAAGTATGGTCAATAATTTCTCATCATTTTTCAAGGTTTGATCAAATTTTCGAAATATATGTACATTATTTGATATCTTGTTTCCATAAAATAGGCTTTAAATTCAACTTACTAATAAGTGCATTGTTCAGACTAAGTTCCGAGAATATTTTCTTGCCTTTCTCTTCATTTTTAATGGCGTCAACCAGTTTTCATGAACTAAACTGCGAGTCCTTCGCCGCCTGTTTCATCAAGTTGCAGAACGCAGTACACAATTATTTCACCTAGTTCGCTGATAGTAGAATAAAACACACAACACAACTAAAATAAGTTACAAAAGAAAAAGTATAGCCATAGTAGTAAGTAGTTCTTTGTATATCATATAAATAAACGCCTAACCACAACACAACTTTCTGTCTTTCTGTAGCGTAGGAAGGTATATATCTTATCGGTAATTGTGTCAGAGGCGTCAGGTGTAAAAAACGAAATCTCTTAGAAATTCAAGATAGAACTGACATTTGGAAAAATAAAATAGTATTAAATTCATTAATATTAGGCTTATTTTCTTAAATTTTAATTAATTTTTGTCATTTTTTAATTTGAAAAATACACAGTTTGTTTTTTATTAATTTTATTTGATAGAGTTAATATAGTACTGATTTGTAACAGCAAAACATATAAAACATAGGTAAAGATACTAATCAATTTTACCAATGAATTTTGACCCGGATCACTCAATTTTGAATTAAAGACCTTCATGAGACGCCTAAAAGACGTCTAAAAGTTGACGTCTAAACCATGTCTTAAAAATGACGTTATAGAGACGTCATTTTTTGGTCACCGGACGTCAAAGACTAAAAATGACTAAGAATTGACGTCTTATAGACATCAATAACGTCATGTTGGCTACCTGGGTATATATATATATATATATATATATATATATATATATATATATATATATATATATATATATATATTATATAACTTTTTTCACATACAGACTCTGTCTATGTTTATTATTCATCACAAATGATCTGAATTTTTTTTTATAAGTTAGTTTATAAGAACTGAAATCAATCGAAAGATATAAAAACTATATGAAGTAATACATAGAAATAGAACACATCAAACCACATTTCTATATTTATTATTAAATATGTTATCAATTGTGTTGCATTATTATTATAAATATATTTTTGAATAATTGCATTGCATCCAGTATCTCACATAAGTAAGATTTCCATTCTATAATATAAAAATGCCCATCCAAAGGAGTGGACGATTTCGGAAAATCCGATATTGAATTCATAAAAAATAGCGCTGCTTATTATTCATGCATATTCTATCTTCCGAAAATTCTCCATTAATTTCGGAAACAATCTGGGACGACTGAAAGACAAATTCTGCATAATAAGTTTTGATAAAGTGGCGAAATTTATTTCACGGAAAAAGACGGAAGTTTCAAGATAAAAATAGAAACTTTTCTCATAAAGTATTCGAACATTTCCAGATACTCTAATGAAACTTTCAGAACACTTTGAAGAGGACTTACTTTCGGTGGCTGAAATGAAAGAGAATATTAAATTAGTGCACAAATTACAATTTTTTAAAATCATTTCAATTACCTAGATACAATTGGACGCAAGAAAAATTCTTCTCATATTGCTTCAAATTTTGAATTGATATCTAGTATCCATGATTCGATTCGATCTACCGTAAAAAGGGAACGAATAAATTGCATTCAATTTCAGAATTAATAATAACATTTCGATTACGTATATTAAACATCAAATAGGCTAAAATGGATTGAATATCTTCTTATGATGAGCACTAAATTTTTATTAATAATTTATGAAATATGCTAGTATATAATTATATATTAATATATATATATATATATATATATATATATATATATATATATATATATATATATATATATATATATATATATATATATATATATATATATATATATATATATATATATATATATATATATATATACATGTATATATCTATCAATATATATCTATCTATCATCATCATCATCATCATCGTTTATTTACACAAAATATGATAACATGTATAACAAAAGTAGGTACATTACTGCAAATAAACATTAAAAAAACCACAGAAGCAACAAATGCTGCTTGTACGTGGTGAAAAAATAAATATACATACATATACTAGTAGATCTGAAACAGATCTGCATACAAAGGAATATAACAGCACTCAAATATAAGTTAATCCTAAAGTTCAAAGTATATAAAAGTAAACAGCAAAAATCGTAAATATAAAATGTGTATACAAAACAATCACAAAACATCGAAAAGGTCCAGGGACAAAATTAACAACATGGTAGCACAAAAATAAACACTGAATTCATCGAGACCTCCTTTAAACTTTCAACAACCATGGTCGAATATTTCAGCAATTTTTCTCCGAGGCATACTTTTTATTAATTTATCTACCGATCTTTTCAATTGTAGAGAAGATTTCGAAGATTGTATGCTCTCTGGTAGGGAATTGAACACAGTCGGGCCCAAAACATTATAAGATCTCTGTCCTACATTCTTGAATGCATAAGGTATGATATACTTATTTTTATGGCGTGTAATATACGCATGGCTTGGCCGACTGAGCGTTCCTCTATATATATATATATATATATATATATATATATATATATATATATATATATATATATATATATATATATATATATATATATATATTGTAGCATTAAGAAAATATCAAATATATTGAATGGTTTATTTCAGCGCTTTGAATTTATTTTTAAGATCAAATTCCTGCAGCATTATGTTTGGTAATAGACTGTACCATCTGTATTAAGAAACGGTAATTAGATCGAAACATTTACACTTGTATTACAGAGTTATGTACAATTAAAAGTTGGGGAGATGTTGATTTCGAGACGGTTGCGCATTTAACAAAAAAAAAATATGTATAAAAACTTATCGCGAAACGAGTAAGTGAAATCCTTTGTCTATTTCAAGAATTAATTCGAGTTTTCGTATGCTAGAGAAAATATAAGAATAACGAATCAGTATCATAGTCTCTTAAAAGGATTTGTACGAGTAAAATTAGTTTCTCGTTATTCTATTATTGATGTTGAATACTGTGGTTTAAAGAAAAATCCTTTTTAAAAGGTGAGTGGCAAGACGATATTTTGTATTTTCACTAAATTTTTGTGAATCGCTTCACAGGGTTTTTTTTATTTGACTTCCACATACTTGAAAACTTTGAGTATCCAGCTAACGCCCGATACTGGTCGATTTCCACGTCGTTCCTTAGATGAAGATTTCAAATTTCATTTCGATTACTGGATCAATTGTAAAAGTCGAAGACATCACCATCTCCGAATTAACGTCTCCACCAACATTCTATAGTAACCATTGTTCAAAGTGAGTACCAATGCTGTTTCCGAACATCAGGAAAATAAATATATCTTAGTTGTAAAGATTCAGTTCACCATTTATTGTATTATTTCCTTATCATATTTTTTTGTCATTCGTGAGTTTATTAGTTTAACACGAATGAAATCAGTTTAATTAGACTCAAACTAATTGGCGCCCTCATAAAATAAAATTTGATTTAAATCAGTGTTCAATACAATTCAGAATCAGTTATTAAAAGAAAAAACTCACACCCATTATTTCTCTCCGGCGAACAGCTTTCATTCGCCTTGTAACTATATAATAAAGTGAAAAATACATTTATATATATATATATATATATATATATATATATATATATATAGGTATATGTATAAGTATATGTATATATGTATATGTATATTTATATATATATATATATATATATGTATATATATATGTATATGTATATGTATATGTATATGTATATGTATATGTATATGTATATGTATATGTATATGTATATGTATATGTATATGTATATGTATATGTATATGTATATATATATATATATATATATATATATATATATATATATATATATAATAAATATATATACATATATATATAAATATATATACATATATACTATATATATTATATATAGATATATATATATATATATATATATATTATATATATATATATATATACTATATATATATATAAATATATATATATATATATATATATATATATATATATATGGATAATCACACTTATCTAAATATACATAACAATTATATATATATATATATATATATATATATATATATATATATATATATATATATATATATATATATATATATATATATATATATATATATATATATATATATATATATATATATATATATATATATATATATATATATATATATATATTCTACATATAATGTATACATTATCATTTATTCATATAAGGAAAGTATATATTTCAGGTTTTTTTTCGGAGTAAAAAACATTTGAAAATAATGAAATGTATTGATTCTGTGAAAAAAATTTTATGAAAATGGACATCTTAGCATAATATCGCGGTAAATATGTATCTACCTGAATTCAAGTAAACTCACCAGATGTGATAACAGTGTAGGAACAACAGATCTCTGACTACGTCATCATTTACGAGAAAGTTTCACTGGACGATTTCATGGATATTCGTATTAACTCATTTTAATCAAGTTAAGTTCATTAGTGGAACATCTTCACAAAGCACATATTTATTCATCTCGTTGCAAACGTTGTAAAACCTAGATTGATCGATGATTGCCTTTTGAACGTCCTTCGATGTAAAATCGAACAAAGTAAACAATTTTTTTTTCCTCAATCAACGTATGTTTGACTGTGATTGGAATATTCATCAAAGTAACGTTTTCTGAATGACCCTTCTGACTGCGCTCATTTTACGTCATGAAATGTTTCTATTTTCAAACGGAAATGTTTAACAGAAGCGACATTAACTTCGTTTACACAACCTCCTGCATCTATTTTGAGCACAGTTGCATACAAATCTGCGATTTGGGTCATACATTTTTTTTTGTACAGTCAAAATCAAACGAATGCATATGGTTTAGGATAGGAGGCGGACGAAGTAAAAAACTCTTTGATGTGCATTTATCACAGACTACTCACGTTATGTGATCAATCATCACTTTTAACTATTCAACGAATTTCTGAACTGGCGTATCAAATCTCACAACGAAGAAAAAAGGAAAATATCAATGTTCTCAAATTTATGCAGTCACAAAAGAAAAATCGAAATACAGCGTTTTAACGTATAACGAAACCTCCTGCACTAAACTTAAATCACTTCTCTCCGATACAATAGAGAGTTGTTGGAACTTTTATAAAGTTAAGCAGTAATATTGCCGACCTTATAGTGACATATACGCATGCGCAGTTGATGTTTAAAATAAGGGAGACATTATTAATGTTACTGTTTGTCGTTATTTGTGCGCGGTTACTGTAGGGCACTATCCAGACCTTATTTCATGATTTACATGTTATAACCTCTCTTTTTTCGGCTTCTATATATGTTCTATGTTCTATCCTTTGATAAAGCAAGACAAAGTACCTACCACCTTGTCATTATAACGTAACCTCATTAGGTTGTTGATCTGTGGTTTCAATAACTCTAAATTTTAAGTATATTTTAAGGTCGAGCACTATTTATATAAGGTCAGCACAAATACTGCAAGACAGTAAATTCAGGTTTCCAATAACTCTCTAATATCAATGTAGCGACCTGTGCTGGTTATAAAATTGGAGAACTAATTTTTTTATATATTTTCTTCTGTAAATGGGGGTGAAGAACCTTGGCAGTTCAGACGACGTCGTTGTGTGTTTCTCGACGACAATTTGAATTGTTAAGCGTTGGGTATATTGATTTGGTCATTGCATCGATTGATAAATGATACTGAGTGTCTAATGAGACCAAGGTAGCCTGTCTAGTGTCTAGTACTTCAATCATTTGCGTTGGTCATTGCAATATTTCAAGCATTCTCTGAATCAGTAACGTTGAGTGAATAATCCTGATTTCGTTCGTATCTTCATTCAGCTTATTTTTTCAGGAGAGTTATATGAGAATTTTCTGTTTTGATATATATGTATATATATATATATATATATATATATATATATATATATATTTATATTATATATATATATATATATATATATATATATATATATATATATATTATATATATATATATATATGTATTATATATATATATATATATATATATATATATATATATATATATATATATATATATATATATATATATATATATATATATATATATATATATATATATATATATAATTATATATATATATATATATATATATATATATATATATATATATATATATATATATATATATATATATATATATATATATATATATATATATATATATATATGTACCGTTTTCCCGCTAGAAGATTTGAAAGTTTACATAAAAAACACATTTTTGTACTGTATGAAAATTTGCATTTTGCATAGCTCCGAAGAGAAAAAATTTGTTTTAAATCCTGCTAACAGATACTTCTAGTAGAAGTTTAATACAATTGTGATGTAAAATTTTGTTCATAGGGAAAACAAAAGCAAAACGCTTTTTTATAATAAATGTTCAATATGACGGCCACTTTCATCCAGACAAAGGTCAATTCGACGTAAAATATTGAAATGCACCCTTCCGAAAATGTGTTTTTTTGTAAATTTCCAACATTTATCGACTTATTTTGACATGTAGTACACGTGGTAGGTCTGTGTCACAGCAATTTTGTGACACTCTGTATATATACAGGATGTAGGAACATAAACCACCAAAATTTACAGGGATATTGTTGGGATCATTTTCACCTGTGGACCCTGGGTCCTAAGACTCACGGTTAAGGAGATATAATTTCTTGAATTTTTTTTTCTAACTACCCAAAATCCCGCCCTTAAACCCTCGTAAGTTTTTTACTAATGCCTGCACAAGCGCAATTTTTTCGAATTAGTATTCTGTAGTGTATGCTTTTTCAAATTATCCATAGATTTTGTTAGAACTGACTGTACCAAAAGTACATATAAGGATTTTCATTCCACAAAATGAGTGATATTGTGAAAATAAATCAAATTCAAAATTCAATGTTTAAAAAGTAACTACAATAATAGGGAGCTTCACTTACTTTTAAAAAATTTCATACTAACTTAATAACCTATCTAACGCTATGCAACACATTGATAAAAAAAAACACTTCTGCTTCAAATTGGGGATATCCCTTCAAAAAGACGGAAATCGTTCGGACTAAGTAAGGAAAACAATTTTATTTTTACGATCGTTCATTTAAGAAAATTTAAACTACTAACAAAAATTTAATACCTGACTCATCTCTAGTTAAAAATTTTTTTCGAACTATTCTCCTTTGTTCCTAATGCACGTCTGACACCTCTTGCTTACTTCAACCGTTACGGTAGCGAGTTATTTGATGAAGTAAAAATATTTCTCTATTTGTTCCAACAAAATGTGATTTTATAATAGTTCATTTGCACAAAAGTTTAATCAGAAATGAAAACGTCATAGTGAAACGTATTTTATTAAATATGTGTAATGGAGTACATTTTTATTATAGCAAGTTTGATTAATAATTATAAAATCAGTACAGTGGCAACATGGCTTATTTGCATTTATCAATTTCGGTGTTTTATGTGAATTATGTTTTTGTATCATCGGAACTCCTATTTACTGAATATTTCTCATCTGATATCAGTATGGGTATATAAATAAATTCACTTCATCAATTTTAATATTTATTTACTTTGTTGAAATAAAAATAAATTAATTTTTTCTTGTATTGATGTTGAATCATATTGATAAGAATTCACTTATTAATTTATTAATAAATCTGAGAAGGAATAAACGACTAGGAATCAATGCAGAGTGAATAAATTCTCATATGTCGACAATAAATATTTTGACAAGCACAAATCAATTACACCCTATTTCATTTCAACATGTTTTATTTCTTAATCTTCACTTCTAATTTAGGAATCCTATATGTTTTTCCTGTAAATTTATTCCAGAGAACAGATACCTACATTGAAGACAAAAATACTTTATCGTTCCTTAAACCAGTAAAAGATGCTGCACTCGGAAAAGCCAATCAAGTTAGATAATATATAGAAATCAAGGAAAAATGGTATTATCCAACGAGCTCAACATCTTTTCGCGGTCAAATTTATCACGATCAAAAATGTTTTCAATTGGTCATATACTTTGCTCTGAATTTTTACGAGTAACGAATAGTTCAGAATTGTCATTGCAAAATCTAGTCGAGTGCTCAATATGAAACAGTAGGATGCAGTCACTATCTACCTGACTAATATCACGGAACCACAAAGATAAAAATAGTCTCTTAACCTTCCGCTGGATACCAACAAATTGTTTTGTGACATCTTATCCGATTAGTTTTTCAAGAGCAGAGCTTTGACTGGTTTAAGCGACGATAAAGTATTTTTAGCGTCAATGTTGGTATCTATTCTCTGGAGTATATTTTCGAGAAACACATATAAAATTCACAAAGTATAAATGAGGAATAAAAAATTAGATGTGTTGAAATAAACAACGATGTTATTGATTTCTGCTTGTCAAAATATATACTGTCAACAGTGTGACACATTAACTCTAGAATTCATTGATTATTAATCAATTTTGCGTTTATCCTATTCGAGATTTCACTGCTTCATTTCTGTGTATGGATATCGATTGTATTTATAATTTAATAATACACATACAAATTTATTTTTATCATTTTATATTATGATGACGATATTATGATATATGATTATGATTCGAAAACAATATGTACAAGAGTGAATACATGTTGAATTCAACAAAATAAACGAATTATAATGTTTATTTCCTATTTATATTTTCTTGTTATAATTTAGGCAATCAGAGCAGAAATTGCTCTTTTAGAGTTAGGCCACTATCAGTTCGGACTATCGTGAAATTAGACAGAAACTTTTCATTTTGCGCCATCTCTTGTTAAAATTTTCAAGAAATCTACTTGCCGCTTCTCTATCAAATATTTACGCAAAAAATTACATTCAAAAGTGTCATTTATATGAATCAACCCTCCAACGAGATTCGACGAGTTGGAATTCCCGCTCATCCATCAAGGGAGAACGTAGTGTGTAGTCCATCAACCGAGCGGACGACATCATATCCACATAACCACCTCGTAGTTTCTGAGGAGAGCACTAATGTCATGTGAACAAATCACAGCGCCATCTATCGAAATCCGATAGGTATCTCACTTCAGGACAAACAGAAACGGCAACCTCTAAAACTCATATCACTTTACACCCATAAGTGGCCACCATAGATGCGAATTTCTGCAACGTGTTACATCCTTTTTTTACGCATGCAGCAAAACGTTCGTAGCAATGCTCAGTTTTTTACATCATTTTCGGGATTGTATCGGCAGCTAATATTGAACATGAATATCCATTTCAGCTAAAAAGCCACAGCGTGTATGATAAAGATATAATACGTTGGAAAATTCATTTGAGAAATTGATGATTAATAAAATCAAACGAGTAGCTGGTTCTGTGGCCTCTTTCGGGTGCGAAGTGATATGACTTTTCGATGTTTGGTGCTTCTATTTGGACTAAAGTGCGATACCTGTCGGTCTCCAATGATTGACGCTTAAATTTTTTAGCATGTTATTAATGCCCCTCTTAGAAACTGTGGGGTGATTGTGGATTCGATAACGTTGCCTGCTCGGTTGATGGTCGGTACACTACTTATGATTTTTTTAGGGAGCGAAACCGACCGTCTAGTGTTTTCATTTTGCGTGGCGCTGATGTCAAATTTTCCAATATTCTCCCTTGAAACATGCAAGGCAATTTCATATCGCCGAGGTTCATGAAACTAGCTCCGTTGGAGAGTTGCTTTGATTAATCATCAATTTCTCAGATAATAAGAAAAACTAATATATTATTTAAGCCAACTTAGAATTAATGAATATTTATTCTTCATATATATATATATAATATATAATATTTATATATATATATGCGAATATTCGTTACTGCTAAATACAGTATCTAAAAATTTATATAGTGAAACATAGTGTTTTTTATTTTTGAAATTTATACTATATTATATATATTATATATATATATATATTATATATATATATATATATATATATATATATATATATAAAATATAATATATATATATATATATATATATATATATATATATATATATATATATATATATATCTATATA
>JARQZK010005312.1:2500-5000 GCA_030704885.1 Cynegetis impunctata | reverse complement strand
ATTTTCATTTGCAATGATAGATTTTGAAAAACCCTAAAACTTTTGTTTCCTAATACTTTTCGCTGGCTATTTTACTTTAGTAAATAATCGACCGTTTCCATACATATCACCGACCTATAAATATATATATATATATATATATATATATATATATATATATATATATATATATATATATATATATATATATATATTGTAACCACTCTCCTTTTTAAGATATATTTATGCCCGAGCTAGCTGGGAGATTGGTTAAACATATATGGGTTCTAGTTTGTTCTCAGTAATAACAACAAGATAAAATGAAGGTATTTACTATTTTCTTAATTCATAGAATGAGACTTATCTTTTTGTTTTTTCTATCGACGTTTCAGATTTTTTTATAGGTGGATTGTATTCTTGACTTCTGCCCTATCTTTGTCCCTAGTTTCTTGGTAGCTCCAGCTGTGGTTTCCAAGGTGAATATTAGCCCCAGACGAGGTGATTTTTAGCTCCAGATAAGGTGGTTCTTCAAACTCCAGACAAGGTGGTTTTTTAAACTCCAGACAAGGTGGTTTTTTAAACTCCAGACAAGGTGACGTCTGTCAGACGCCACAGATACTTCAAAATTTTAATATATTGAATAGTCGTTCAATAGATATGGAATATAATTCTAATACTTAACGATGTTACTTCTTCAACAGTTATTTGGCAAGAGAGCCATGTTATACGTGCACATGCAAATAAGACGCTACCTAGATATTCTCGTTATACGCAAGTCATTAATCATAGAGGAAACAAAAGTGATGTATCGCTTGATAGCGTGAATCACGGTACCTATTTCAGTGTAGAATTCAGTGGCGGCAGTTAAGTGGAGAATTTACACGTTACAATATATGTATATGTATATATATATATATATATATATATATATATATATATATATATATATATATATATATATATATATATATATTCTTTTGAATTGTTGTGGCTTGTGAACTATTTTTAACTTTTTGAAAATTATTAGCGATAACATGCTTGGTCAATCTCAAAAAACTCGATTTAATAAAAAGTTTACGTTTCGCCACGACATCCGTGGCTTTTTCAAAACTTTTCCAAAAATTTTGGAAAAGACACGTTGTGGCGAAACGTAAACTTTTTAATAAAATCGAGTTTTTTGAGATTCACCTAGCCTGTTATTGCTAATAATTTTCAAAAAGTTATATATATATATATATATATATATATATATATATATATATATATATATATATATATATATATATATATATATATATATAGTTGATGGAATCCGTCGTTACTATGTGATAATTTAACATGATTAACAAAACTAAATTTGAATTTACTACGTTTATTATCACAAAATATTTTTAAAAATATAACACTGCGATTTCAATTTCGGTCACTAGACCATCATCGGGGCGGTTAAGAAATGTTAAGTTCTTAACTCAATCTGCCCGATGATGGTCTAGTGACCGAAATTGCAATCGCAGTGTTATATTTTTCAAAATATTTTGTGATAATAAACGTAGTAAATTCAAATTTAGTTTTGTTAATCATATATATATATCTTGTGTTATTCGTGCCTTAACTTTTCACATAAATATCAACGACTAAAAACTGTCATGTATTTTTTTTTATTCTAGATAAAATGTTATACATCTGAATCAAATATGAAATAATTATAAGAACTTAATATTATTGCCGCCTCTTCCTATGCATTCGAAAAATTTTTCCATATTAATACTTGATTATAGAGTACTCATGATATACCTTAAAATCTGTATCAATATTGGAGTTAATATCGATATTGACAGATAAGGAAATAACTGCGGATGCTTATTTTCTACATTCACTTGATTTTGTATAGTGTGATATATGAAGTCTACGTATTTATCAATTCTAGTATAATATCTGGGTGATCTTGGGTGACCACACCCATCAGCCCAAGACACAACACCAAACTGCAATTTTTGACAAAATAAAGGTGCTCCAATGCTTTCTAAACATGAATTTCTTCCACTTGGTGGTCCATTCGTGCACATAACGTTATTATCCAAAAACTGGTAATTTTTTGGACACTTATCATTGGTAACATAAGAATCACTATCACATTCACTACGTGGAGAAGGATTCGAATTTGGATTAAGCCCTGCCCAAACAAGAACAGTAGATTTACCGCATTGCTCAGTCAAGTCATTGCCAATTGTATTATCATATACTATATTTGCAAAATTTTCTTCATCCAATGAGGCGACGTCTCGAGCCAAAAGAACTAAAGCTATATCGTTTTTCATAGTTTTATGGTCAAATTTATCGTGGGGAAAAACTTTTTCTATTTCTCGTATAGTTAGGATAAAATCATCACTTGGAACAATTCGTTTAGAAATTCCACCCAGCTTAGGTGTCCCTAGCATTACAGTATCTGGTATAATATCACTTTTTTTGAAACAGTAGGCGGCAGTCAGTACCCATCTAGCTCCTATTACAGAACCACTAC
>JARQZK010005311.1:0-47034 GCA_030704885.1 Cynegetis impunctata | reverse complement strand
AACAGTATTTAGTTCATCTCCATCTCAGAGGAACATTAAATAATATTACTAATAAATATAAATTATCCACTAATACGTCTGAATACATATTCCATATGAAGCTGCCGAATTTATATCTTTTCGATAGTAATCCAACAGGTGGATTCATGATACTCATAAATGAAAGCATATCAAGAAGGATCAGTTATCATTGCTGAAAAAAGAGATAAAATATCATTCCAAAACATCAGACTATCAAGAGATAATGATGAGTTTTTTCGGCTCGAGTTCATTTTGAAATTGAACCTACTCTAAAATGGTAGCAATAAAACGAGATATTGTTAATGAGCTACATAGTCCTGTGAGAATTAATTTCCCCAGGAGGCGTGTAATAGGTACATTCAAGGTTAATTCTCTCAAGGTCTAGTCTATTTTCGAGGTCAATCAATCGAAAAATAAGCTTTCCCCACTGCTGATATATATGCAAGGTCAAAGTGTGCACTATATGCAAAGTAAACCAATCAAAAAATAAACAATCCCCACTCCTGATACATTCAAGGTTATTGTGTACGGTACACGCTCCTTACCCCCACTCCTAAATATCGACTCTAGTTTAACCGCCTTTTCAAGGTTAAGGTCTTTGTGTATTGTGCACACCCATTCTTTATCTACTTATCAACCCTAGTATTTAACATATGTATATATATATATATATATATATATATATATATATATATATATATATATATATATATATATATATATATATATATATATATATATATATATATAACCTCTCTCTCGGCTAGTTCGGGCATATAAAAAGGGAGAGTGGTTACATTTTAGTCAGTAGGCTACCGGAAATTTACCAGGCATATTCACAGTAAAATGTATTTGCCACAGCTTCCACTGTTTTGCCTCTTTTGCGTGCCAAAACTGCCAGAAGAAGTTGAACAACTAACAAGAGAGGTAAATATCGAAAAATAGAGAGAGAATTTATTTTAAACAAATTAACATATTTTTAGGTTTATAACTATTTTTTCAAATAGTCCAAAAAGAGTTGAAGGACTTAAACAGTTTCAGGAATTTTTCAATGTTGCTCCAGTTAAAATTCTTCACCCAAGCCAACCCGCTGGCTTTCCATTGGAGAGTGTGGTAAAAAAGACTTTTAAACCAATATATGCCCTAAAACTTCTTTTACGGATCAAGTGCTAATAACATTACTCAAAAAAACTTTCAAACGTTTCAAGAAAACATCTCCGACATTTCTACTTTCATTGCCAACTGAAGAGGCTTTGAGTATAATGGACAAAACTAAGTACTTACCAGCAAAACTGAAAGAAGAAACATGAAATAAAAGAAGAATTTAGGTGAATACTCTGCTTGAATGGTTTCAAAGTAATGAGTTATTATATTTTTTGAATTTTCCTGACATATAACAGCTCTCCTAAAAGTACAGTGGACTTTTGAGAGTCTGTTTTTTATACAATCTCTGTTTTCCTGGTTATATCATTGAATATTTCAGTTTTTGCCTAGCTATAGAGTCAAGTTTTATTCTTGATGTTATGATAACTGTTATTTTGGTTGTGCAAAGAAACATTATTTATTATTATTATTTTAATAGTATCTCTGGTTGTTACATGAAAGAAAATACAATTATTTAGAATCTCTGGATGATGGCCCAGGTTCAGATAGCATTGGACTTAAAAAACACGACGTTTTCTGTTAGCTGAAAACTGCACATCATCAGTTGGTATAATTCTATATGGAAAAATCCACATTTTACTGCACGGAAAATAATTATTCTCAGTAAACTGTAAAGAACAACTCTCTTATGTTCACGCACTTTTTTTCAATCTTCAAAGTTATGAATCCACACATTTCTTCTGTCCAAAAAAAAACTGAACAAGGAAGAAAATAAATTATTTCTGGAATTTTTATCTCATGCTTCACCTATTTTTTAACGATTCAAATAAATTGAGGCAAGATGAAATCCCAAATATTCACATTCTCTGCCAAGAAGTAGCAAAAGCACTGAAAACAATTTTAGACTTTTGATAATAGAAGACGAGATTATTAGTTCACAAGTATCGATAAATTAGATTCTAAAAATCCCAGAAATTTTTTACAATTGGATGAGATGTATTTCTCAGCAGAAATAAATTTTAACAATTCAGAGAAAAATAGATTAGAAAGAGTTAAATTGAATTGTTTGAATTTTCATATTTTAAACTTTTTTTAGGCGGCACAATATAAACGTCGATTTTTATTTTTCACATGGTCATTGAAATACTGTAATGACTCTTTTGGCTTCTACTGATAAAAGTACGTTTTTACGTATGATATCATATTCACTGTATGGATACAGTATTTCGTTCTATTGTAAATATAAAATACCTTACTTTCATGTCGCTTTCGTTTCGGCAAAATAACAGACTAATGAATTTGTTTCTATTATCGCATGTATGAACATTTGTGATATGTGTCTCTTTTTTATATTTGGTGAATGTAGCTCCCGGCACGAAATTTTTGTGAATCATCTTTACAATGTATGTTACAGTACGGATTTCAACAGAACATATATTTTAACAACTTTTTACGAAGCTCTCTTCAACTTATTAATTTCATGAGAAGTGATAAATACTAGTAAAATTTTTGTCTTGTTCGTAGTTAGAATGAATCTTCCATTGAAAAATCTTCTGTACCTACAACAGCTGCGACACGAAAAACAGAAGCTTTCAAATCTGAGATTTCAGTACTAGAAGATGAATTAAATTAAACTGTGAGAAAGCAAGAGGCAGGACTTGGAAAAGACAGGATTGAGACGAAAATAGAAAAATTAAGGCATGACACTGATGTGAAAAAAAATTGAAGAAAAAAATAGTTCGTGCAGAGAACGAAAATTTAGGTCAAAACAAAAAGCTGAAGTTTTGAGCCTGAAATCCGCTCATCCCAACACCCAATCCTAGTCTATAAGGACTCAGCCAGGACGTCCTTCACTTGAAGAAAATCAGTCAGGCCTTCTTCAAGTTATTTGCAATATAGCAACACATAGAAGCTCAGCTGCTAATCGACGCCGATCAGAAGTATTGAAAACTTTTAAGACTCTTGATGAATTGCATGCACGGCTTGTTGAACATGGATTTTTTACCTCGTGAACCTCTGCATACCGTAGGTTGATTCAAAGGTATTCTGGATCGTTAGAGGGCAAGCGCCATGTCACAACTATGCCTGTGAGACTATCTCGAGCCCAAGCAGATAGACACCAAGATCACACTGGTCAATATTTCTGCAAAGCTACTGCCAACGGCCTGGAGGAACTTGCATCTATACTTGGTCCTGAACAGGTAGTTTTTATCTCTCAATATGATAAGGCAAAAGTACTGATTGGAAAAACAGCTGCAAAAGTACAAGCGCCTATTTTAATGCATCTGAGTTATAAAGTGCGCCTCGGTGATCCCGATTTTGCTGTTGGTGAACGCCATCAACTGACTCCTTCGGTGTAGGCGGGTATAATAATTAAAGAGAACTGCATGGGTAGAAAAGAAGCTGTTACATATTCTGGCCCAACTTATATCGTAATCCGGAGTGGAAAACATAGCAGTTCAACAGCAACAACTCACGCCAAAGACCTTACTAAACTTCTAACATTGGATAATTTCAAACATTTGGCCTTAGGAAAGGATGGATATATCAATCCTGTGATGATATTAACTGTAGATGGGGGACCTGATGAAACTCCACTCTACATAAAGGTGAATTCTAACTGTATAGAGCCCTTTAAAAAGTACGATTTGGATGGACTGTTCGTGTTCACGAATGCACCCGGTCGATCGGCTTACAACCGAGTTGAGCGAAGGATGGCAGCCGTGAGCCGTGAGTTAGCTACGGTAGTCCTTCCTTACGAGCACTACGGGCCCCGATTCTGAGGGAAAACCATCGATAATGAACTAGAATTGAAAATTTTTAGGCATGCAGGTTATAATAATTTAATGAAGTGATATATAGTCTTCTCTGCTGCCATAATATGAAAACTTGAATTTTTTTATTATATATTTCATTCTATTATTTTCAGGCGAAAAATTGGCGAGATTTTGTCCCATTATTGACGGTCACAACGTTATAGCAAAATTTATGCCTCCTAGGGAAGACCTTCCAGAAACCTCACAAATTTCTGACACCTGGTATGGAAATCACGTTCGTGAAAGTCGATATGGAATATTGTCAGCACATACACTGGTAGACTAGAAAAAGCGGATGGTCACATTACCATTGATCTTGATGGTGTGACGTATGATAAACCCAATGAAGTAGCTGATATATTCGGAAAATATTTCTCCTCAGTGACCAATGAAAAGTTGAATGCAAATTATGGTAATGGTATATCACATTCCTGTACGGCTTCACCATCTTCGGTATGCAATTTCTTTTTTCAACCCGTTTTGAGTTTCGAAATTGAGGATATTATCAAAATCTTAAAAAATAAAAAATGTGTTGGCATAGATAATGTCTCAACTAGGCTTCTCAAGAATAAGCGAACATCTTGCTCATATAATTAATTGGTCTGTCACGTCGGGAGAATTTCCCTATGCTTTAAAAAAATCTATTGTCGTACCAATTCACAAAATAGAAAATATAAATGAAATAACTAACTATCGACCGATATCGATTCTCAGTGTTCTCTCCAACTTTTTTGAGAGAGTGATTTTCAAGAGAATGATGTCATATTTGAATAAATTCGATATTCTTAATGAAGCCCAGCACGGTTTTAGAGCTGGTTACTCCACTCAGACGGCCGCACTGAAGTTTGTGGAATCAGTTACGAATGCCTGGATTCAAATTAATATGTGTCAGAAATTGTTTTCGATCTTTCCTGCGCCTTTGATACTATATCCTTCAAGTTCATTATAGATAAGTGTTATAATCTTGGCTTCAGAGGCATTTTTTCCGACTGGCTGCCAAGCTTTCTTCATCACAGAACTCTGTCGGTAAGAAACGATAAAAATTATTCAAGAGAGTATAACATAGATATGTGTGTTCCCAAGGGCACTGTGATGGGACCTCTACTATTCCTGCTGTTTATAAATGACTTACCCTCTCATTTATTCTGCTTATTAATTATATTATTTGCTGATGACACATCTGTCGTCATCGCGGCTCGAAGTTGTGATGAGCTCCAGATAGCTTGTAAAAATGTTATGGATAAGTTCACATAATGGTGTCGCCGTAACAATTTGACAGTTGATGTAGGCAAAACAGCCTGTCTGTGTTTCGGTTTAAGAATATGTGAAAGAAGTCTGTTGAAAATTGATTGTCTGGGTACTACTATTATTCCAGCTGATTGCACCAAATTCCTTGGGATCTACATGGATCGAAGTCTAAGTTGCTCAACCCACGTTGATTCCTTAAGCAAAAAAAATTAATAAAGCTTTTTTCGCTATAAGTAAACTAAAAACTTCTCTACCACCTAGTTCTCTTGTTGATGTTTATTACAGCCTTGTTTACTGTCATATCTCATACAATATTTTTAATCTGGGGTGACTGTGGTTCCTTATCTAGAGTTTTTGTGGCACAGAAAAGAGTAATACGTCTCATTTTTGGTTTGAAATATCGAGCATCATGTCGCCATATATTTGTAGCCAATGCATTACTGTCACTTCCATGTATACTACATATTTAAATATCTCTCATATGCTAAAAGATAATGAGAATAACTGGAAAAAACTTGCCTAAGCTCGCACGATCATGGAACATCGGAAATTCCACAGGTGCTCCTGGTTCCTAAACATTGGAACTCGCAAATTTGAACGTTCTCCACTATATTCAGGGTGTCAAATTGTTCAATTCATTTGCCCTCCCATTTGAAATCTTTGAACAAACAAACATTCAAAGGAGTAATTAAGGAGTTATTACTACATAAGTGCTTTTATTCGGTTAAAGAATTCCTCTGTGATTCGTTGATCACTCAGTGGGATGGTAATTGTTGATGTAAATGATAGAATAGTAATTATTAACTTGTAATATTGACTTATAGTATGCACATTGTTAACTGTCCTAAAGGATCAATAAATTATTATTATTTTTATTTATTTTTTGTCCGTGTGAGAGGGAAAATCTTTTATAGACTACCCTGAGAGTATCCCGCACGCATTCTCAGGGTGTGTGAGACTTCGGTTGTTGCTGGTTACTCACTAAAAAACCTCTCACACATTCCTTGGAGTAATTCTTCATCCTGCCCTTACAGCGTCCCTTAACAAAAGCAATGAACTGCAAGCGGCCTCTATAGTTCATGGGACCTGATGGATCTCGGAAGTTGAACCTGAGCCAAGCAACTGCTTTCTGTATTTCTGCGCGTCAATGTATCGGCCAGAGATCTGCATGCCGAAATAATTTTCAGTTTTGTCACATAGTTAGCTCTCATTCCGCCTAGACAACCTATGATTAGCACGACCATTCTAACTTTATGCCCTGGGTATAGTGTCCTCAGCTCGAACATAAAATCTCTGAATTTTTCCCTTTTCTTTTCTTCTTTCATCACCACATTGTTGTCGGCAGGGGACGAAAACTTGACAACAAACAATTCTCTGAGCTCTTTGTCCAGACCATATCTGGCTTTATTGCCTGGATCTGCCGAGTTGTTGGAAAAGCATAGTTCTAGTATGTGCGAGCTCCATCGTTCTCAACAACCGCTTCAATTTCTAGTGGAACATATGGTAGCACTGGTTCTTTGCGTACGCGATAAACTTCTCTCAGATGGAAGTAGAGAATTCGGAGCGCCCCATTATGTCTTTCTATATACCCTGATGGAGCATGGACTCTGCAAGTAGACAGGATGTGCATAAGAGTTTCTTGCTGACTATGGCATGCTCTGCAAGTTGTTGGAGTGTCCACTTTCATTATGTTCTTTTTATACCATCTTGTATTTATCACTCCATCTTGACAAGCCATAACAAATCCCTCGTTTCCGACTTGAGCCCAGCCGACTTCAAAAAGGCAAAGGATAATTCTTTCGACAGGCCCTGTTCTTCCAAATTCCTGTAATATTTGGAGTGCAGATTTTTACTCATATGATTTTCGAGTAGTGTCTTCAGCCTGTCTTATCTGCCTACCCAGTCTTGTTCGGCCGGCGTGATCGGTGTTCCTGCTAGCTCAGGCTCAATTGATATGCCGGTCATATTGAGCTTTTCCAAGGCTCTCCGTCCAGCTCTAAATAGGAACGCTCCTTCATTCCTGATATCATGATGAGCTACCATTTTTAGAAGCGGGTCTTCACTTCTCAATATTCTTATTGCCATTTCCAAGGTTTTCTGATGGTGTGGTATTCCAAACTTTGCAAACCCTTGCCTCCCTGCGTTCGAGGAAGGTATATTCTCTGTGTCGAGCAATTGGGATGCAGGCTCCGATTCATGTTCATTACTTTTCTTGTGGATCTGTTGAGATCGAGAATTTCATTTACCGTCCAGTTAACCAACCCGAAAGAGTAAATGACTATCGGGACTGCCAAGCTGTTTGTAGCAGAAACCTTGTTTTTACCGGACAGCTGTGATTTCCATATATCTCTGAGCTTCTTTTTATATCTGGCTGTTAAGGCATCCTTGATTTTGGTTGTCTCCAGAGCACACCTCTGTTGCATTCCAAGTAATTTGTAAGTTTCTTGATCTTCAAGGCAACGAATGATATTGCCCCCTTCTAATTCGATATTTTCTCCTGCTTCTTCAGTTCTCCCTTTGCTTAAATGAAAAACAGCACATTTGTCCAACCCGAATGACATTCCTATTGCTGCAGTGTATTCAGCAGCGATATTCAGCAATTGTTGCAGAGATGCCCCGGAAGGAGCGTAAACCTTTAAATCGTCCATGTACAGAAGATGTGATATTAGGTGTTCTCTTCTACCTGGTGGCCCGGCCTTGTACCCTATTCTGCTAGCCCTCAACTCAACAGTTAATGGTAGAAGTGTTATGCAGAACAATAATGGGCTCCCTGAAAAACTCCTTGTCTATAAGTTACCCTTCCCGTATAGGTGGTTCGACCTTCTGATCGAATGGCAAACTTAGTTTTCCCTAGCGCCATAATATTTTTCATCACATAGACGATATTAAGGTGGATTTTGAGCATTTCAAGCAGTCGTATTATCAAGCTGTGCGACGATGTATCATAAGCTTTTGCGTAGTCTAACCATGATGTATGTAGGTTGCGCTTGTAGTGTCGCATCTTGACATATGTTCTTGTCTATCAGTAAGTTATCCTTACACCCTTGTACTCCTTTCCCTGCACCTCTCTGTTCGTAGACGTGATTCCACAACGGTCCAATGGCCTCCAGAATCTGGTTTTGTAGACCACTCGTGAAAATCTTATACAGCGTGTTGAGACATGTGATTGGGCGGTAGTTCTTCGGCTGTCCTAAATCACCTGATTTCGGTATCAGTACAGTTCTGCCCTCTACCAACCATGAAGGAGTTGGCTCACGGTGAATTATCATCTCGCTGAAAATTCTAGCTACGTGTTGGTGAGTAGCTGAACAATTCTTCCACCAGTAGTTCTGAATGCCATCCAGTCCAGGTGCCGTGAAATCACGCTTGTTCTTCAGAGCATTTCTTATCTCTTCGGTTGTTATTCCTGTCAGTTCTTCAATCTGCTGCAAGTCTTGTTCGCACAACTCTTGGAATTTGTGAAGTGCCGGAGTATCCCTAGTTTCTGCTGGTCTCTCGTACAAGTTTTTCCAGAACTGTTCCACTTCTTCAGGAGATGCTTTGCCTCTATTTGTAGAGGTTGAAATAATTTTGAAGGTTCTGTGTTGAAGGTGTTGTTATCTTCTATCCACTTTCGCCTCTTGATAAACTTCTTCCTTGCTGCCGCAAGTGATCTTTTTTATCGACAGCCTTCTGCTTCAACAGATGCATAGTGGGTGAATCTATCTTACGATTCAACGTACGAAGCTCCTCCATCATGACTTCTATTTTCTTGCTCGGCTTCAATTGGCCTTTCAGAGACATCTATGATACATTTATACCAAGATGCCTGCTGTCTCACGATCTTTATCTTCTTGTCTAGCCGTTGCAATCTCAACCTATCCTTGTCCTCCTTTGTTCTTTTTCTTTCCGGTGGACATAGTAGAGAAGCAGCAGCTCTCACTGCAGCAACCACCTCTTCCAGAGAGCAGTCCTCGTCTAGGTGCTCGCCGATGATATTATTCATAGCGGCTAGGTCTTCAGCCTTGAGTCGTGTCTTTAGTCTTGCGGTCTTCATGTTTAGGTTTCTCACTGCAGCCTCAAATGCGTCCCTTCTTTTGTCGACTTGTTCTAGAACATCTCTCACTTGTTCTAATCTTTGCTTGTTGGAGTGTGAAGCAGTTCTAGCTAGAGCAACTCTCACCTGCTCCTAATCCGGTGCTATGTTCATCTCGCATCCCAGGCGTTGGAGGCTGATCATTTTCGGCATCTCTCACCTGCTTCTCATCCAGGGCTGAAGCATGTTCTTCTCCTCCTTGGTTCGTCAGAAATTGGTGTTGGTTTGGAGCATCTCTCGCCTGCTCTTCAGCTTGTTCTTGTGTCCTTTCTGGCACTTGAAATTGCTGTAAGATTGCCCTCCTCTTGAGATGACTAACATGGTCTCGTATGTTCTGCTACGTCATGAAGTTGAGATCTGGGTGATTTTCGCACCACAGACCATGCAGCCTATTCATATATCCTCGTTTTTCTGGTCTTGATCTTCTATATAACACAGACAGTTGTTCATGTTAATCGGGTGTCCACTTGTGGCGTTTCCTTTATGCGGCCTTGTTTCTGTTGCCGGGTCCGACTACGGGTTGCTCTTGCGAGCGTTGATTCCCTATGCGACCGACAACTTGTTGTATCTCCTCCTGGATGTCCTGGTAGGAAGCTGTAGCTTCTTGTATGGCAGGCGCCCGCCTCCTCAGCATCCTGCCGTTGATGTCCCGCATGCTGTCACGTCCAGCACTAACTCCAGCCCTGGCGATCCCCAGGCAGCGGCTCTTTTCCGAGGCTTCGTAGATTGCTACCCATCATTGGTGGGGATTGACCGGGGTCCGCGGTGTTGTCACACCCGTGTACTACTGAGTAGTACCCCTGTGCGGGAATATTCTGTACCAAGGCTTTTTGCCTGCCTTTTTTCCGATGTCAGAGAACCTGTTCTTTATACCTAACTCATATGAAGTCTGATCGGAGATATTTCCATTATTGCTTGTGCGGCAATGTATAACATTACGCCCGAATTTCTCCCAGGGTACAGAAATACCATACGATACATACTGCCTATCTATTGAAGATGATATCTTCGGAGGGACTTGCTCAGTTTGTGGACTATATTTTGCCTCTGCAAATAAATTGATGCTAGTAACGTGTTTGTTGAAGATGATGTAAATAAATGTGAATAAATAATAATAGTAATAAAAATGTTTATTTGATTCTTGATTACATCATCATCACAAAGACTATCCATTTACCACAACCAAAAATAAAAATTATCCCGTTCTACAATTTTTTCCCATCATATCAAATAAAAAACCCTTTCTTTCTTTATATCTTTCCCGATGGCATATCCGTTGGCAAGCAATGGAAATGTCTTGTGAGGGAAATTTAGGAATCAGGAAAAAGTCATTCGAGCAATAAGCAAATCAAAAGGAGTTACTTCCACACTACAATACTACACAATGCACCTAATCAAAGATGTATACTTTACAACAACAAAAAACAACTGAGTGAGCACAGTTCATCCAACACATCAACCGTGAACAAATGAATTTTTTATGTCGAGGATTCTAATGGCATTTCCTAACGACGTCATTCTTAGCCAATCTTTGATTTTCTTTTTGAACTCTTTCAGAGTAGAAGTATCTTTAATTGCTGATGGTATCCTATTGTATGAGAAGGGTGCCAGGTATTCATGAGATCTTTGTCCTATCGTCTTCACTGTTCGAGGAAAAGATATCCAATTTCCTCAATTTCTAGTTGCGTGCTGATGCTGATTGAAATTCACTACCATTATATTCTTTCTTTGGCGAACCGACAGCGCCAAGAGAAAAAGCTTTCTCAAGTCCATAATTCCACTTACTCTGTATAATAATAGAAAAAAATATTTTGTTTTCGTAAATTAAGTTCCTATTAAAATATAGTTTCACAAAAGTGTTTTTCTTCTTGATACTATTATTTTCACTTGTAATTTAAAGGTATGCACGCAATCTTGGCGTTACGCAGCAGGCGTTGTAATAATGAAGAAACACAGCGCTTTATTCACTTTCAAATTATTTTAAACCATATTTATGAATTACTACGGGAAAAAGAGGGGGGAGGGAGGGGGTGTGGGCATATACTACGGATGGCCACCGGGGGGGGGAGGGGGTTAAAAAATGGTAAAAAATGAGTCACGTAGTTTGGGTACGTTCCCAAATACTGAAAAAAAGGTCTCCTGATTTGTGCTTGTAGATAAAAAAAATTTTCTAACATAGTTTTGAAGAAAAATCGATAATTCTAGCAACGCCTGTACGCATAATGCTCACTTAGCTCTGATTGGTAACACTGGACATGGAATAATTGGCATAAAAAATGTTTTTTCAGATAAAAGTATACATAGAATAGTCTGGTTCTGAGGCGACGAAATATTAAATGCATGAAATAAATTATAGTAAACAGAAAATAAAATAAGAAGATTGTTAATTGTTAGTAAGTATGTAAAATGATACAACAGTATAAGTCATTCAAAGCATACTTATTATTTTATAAATTTTCCAAAACCTTGCCTACATGATCAAAAAAATATATCAAATCATCAGAAAAAGATACATATTAAAACATGTTCAAAATGTGATAGATGGGTGAAAAATGTGGTCAAAGTGACAGATGTTTTCGAACGACTGATGATGGGTTACTAAAGATACTATATATCTGTTCACTACATTTTCATGGGAAAAGTGGTCCAACTGAAGAATATCCCAAACTTCTGACTATGAGATATTTCAACAAATTGATTAATCAATTAAGGTATTGTCATTCAATCGAGTGTTTATAGTTATAACATCTATCTATTTGTAGGGTCGGAAAGTACGAACCAGTTTATTAAACAAATATAAAAGAGTTGATATGGAAGAAACAAAATGGATCTCTCTACAACAAAAATAAACGACACTGTCAATTACTGAGCAGGTAAAGTTTCAAATATTGTAAAAATCTAGATTAAAATAAAACTTCTTTCTATTAATTATAGACATTCAACAGGTCCATGGAGAGGTTCACAGTATTATTGATAAAATATTGTGTTTCAATTCACAATTTCCAGATAATCCATATCTTCAGAGAGATGGCTGTACTTGAAAGAAGTGAAATCAGAGAAGAAACCATCAAAACTACTGGAAGCAGAGAAAGACAAACCGATTTCGTGAAAATGTGTCATAATACTATTCAGGTTAAATCAACCGAAAAGTTCAGCATGGAAAAATTCTTAATTCTATAGCTTTACATAGATTGTTGAGTCAGCTTGTGAAGGGACTTGTGTATTGGGGCATTCAAAAATCTAAACAATCAATGCAACAGTTAATTTTGGTGTTATTGGGATTGCGTATATAGGATATTTGATTGAAGATTTAGCTCACAAATTTAACATTTCTACAGATTTGTTTCCTAAATTTGCACAACTTGGATTTATTTTTGTATAATGAATTCAGAAAAATAATAACTGAAACATTACCAAATATTCAGGTCTATCAAAAACATTCGACGTTATTGTAGATGTGCTGAATTTTTTTTGTTAATATCAAAACCAAATCACAATAACTAAGGTAATTTATACTCAGTTATAAAGCTCATACCACTTTTTAAGTTTTATTGTGTATACTCCAAATGGCTGAGTTTAGTTTTGTATCTGATGCTTATGAAGGATCAATATCGAATCCTGAAATATTTAAACGATCGAAACTTGCAGACTTTTTGCAACCTGGGAAGTAGTACTTGACTTTTCAAACAGTTTTAATCATTGAATATGCGTACCATGATGTCACAAATTATATTTGTTTCTGCATGTGTGTTAACTTTCAAATCCTGTAGTGTTTGACTGATGAATTAAAGAATGTAATAATTGTGTAATGAAAACAAAACATATAGATAATAACATTTTCTGTACCGAAGGTTATAAAAGTTTCCATATGAACTTATAAATATTTGTATATATAAATAAATGACAATAAAAATATATCAACTTTGAAGATTATCCTTTGTTTATTGTATTGAAAATAAAAATTACTATTATCGATCTATTTTTATTTTTTTGTTCTAAAAATTTTAATAAATTTTTGGAGCATTTAGTGCATAATTTGCTGGTGCAGAGTAAGCTATCTTTTTTCACTGCCATCCAAATGTTCAAGCTGTGCTATAATTTTTATTTGAGTGTTGGTTATTGTTCACATTTTCATATCACTTCATCATCATCTTGATTTATACACGATGTTACTAAATAATGATAAATCTATCCATAATTAAAGTTTTTTGTCACATTATTTGAAGGAAATGGTTGCCAAACTTGCAAAAGTAAAAAAAAAGTAATTTAATGTTATATGGATGTATGGAGAATGATGATGAAAGTGATGAAACCCAAGTGAGAGGAATCATTCAATTAGTGTGCCCCGAAGTAAACCTAAATAATCTTGAGGTGTTCAGAGTAGGAAGGAAAAACTCAAAAAGACTATGAAAGCTATCCTGCCAAGCCATAAAGAAGTCAGATCAGTATTCTTCAAGGCAAAAGAAGTAAGTAAGAGTCAACAGTACCACACAATTGCTATAGGATTTGACAAGACACTCAAATAAATTACTGAATACAAGGAATTAAAAAGCAGAAATGATGGACAGGATTGACAAGGGAGAAAGTAACCTGAAAATCAAAAAAACTAGTCCAAATAGCAAATATAGAGAAAGACACAAATTACTCCTGTGATACAAAAAAGAAGAGACCCAAACAAAATCATTGTAAATACTTACTTCTACTACACCAAAATATACAATGCTTAAAGAACAAAATCAATGAATTAGAAGTATGTTTAGAAAACATGGAAGCTCAACCAGACATTCTTTGCATAACTGAACACTGGATGAAGGAAGAGGAGTCAGATTTCCATAAGATATTGGGGTACAAAATGGTCTCATGCTTTTCCAGGATAGAGTTAGATCATGGAGGTGTATGCATCTTTACAAAGGACAAAATAAAATGTACAGCAGAGAAGAATATCGAGAACTTTAGCATTGAAGGTCATGTGAAATGTGCAAGCATAATAATAAATGAAACCAATTTGAAGTCTATAATAGTCTGCATATACCGCAGAGGTAAAGGAAGTCTTGAAATATTAATCGAGCAACTGGAGAAATTTTTTTACTATATTAACAGTAAGTACGTAAAGTACAAAACGATTCCCTGTGGAGATTTTAATATTAATCTTATACTCAGTGATGAAAATAGGGAAATTTTTCTGGATACACTAGGTAGTAACAACTTGCAACATCTGATATTTGAACCAACGAGAACAGTAAATAATTCTGAAACACTCCTTGATAATATATTTATAGGCCTTAATGAATACAGAGAATGCAAGTTAGTTAACCTGGCTCTCAGTGATCATTTTGGGCAAACAGTAGAATTTGAAAAAAAAAGAACAACAAAATGAAAACCTGATACATAGGAGAATTTTTTCTAAAACAAAAATAAGAGATTTTTGCAAATAACTAGAAATTCGAAATTGGGAAAGCATTCTTGACCAAGATGGGGTGAATTAGGCCTTTGAACTACTCGCTGATATCTTTGAAACAACTCTGAACCAAATATTCACCTTAAAAAAGGTCAAATGCAAGGGCAGCAAAAAAAACTGGATAACCACTGGAATCAGAACATCAAGCAAGCAAAAAAAAAGATCTCTTTAAAAAATGATGCAAGGAGAAGTATCACAAAATACATATAAAAGCTATGCAGGGATACTGAAAAAAGTCTGTAGGGATACAAAAAAGACTTTCAAAAGAAACTCAATCAACAATGCAGAAAATAAAAGTAATCAATGATAGATTAATTGAATTTTTGGAGGGGATGGAATATTATTTGATGCACAGAATGGATTTCGAAGGGACAAGGGTACTGTGAGAGCAATGTATGTGGCAATAGCAAATATCGTAGATGCACTCAATGAAAATCATAAGCCAACAGCGCTGTACCTTGATCTTTCCAAAGCCTTCGAAAGTGTAGATCATAACATAATTTTGAAAAAAATAAAGTGCTTTGGAGTGCGGGGAATCTCTTCACAACTAATACTATCCTATACCTGTTTGAAAGAAAACAAAGAACAGTGGAAATGAATGAAAAAATGCAAAAAATTGAATCAGATATAGTAATTGTCAAGAAAGGTTCAAGGTTCAATCTTAGATCCACTACTATATATTTTATATACGAATGAGATACAATCAGTGATACAAGATAACATCATCATGTACGCTGACGACACAACGATCATCTTCAAAGAACAGAGTACTGAAGAAACGAAAAATAGGACAGTAAGGGCTCTTGAACAACTAGGTAAATGGTTTTTGGCAAATGGACTTCTGTTGAATGTAGAGAAGACACAGTTGATGCGGTGGGATAGACATAAATCAGACAACTCAAATATTGAACTAGAATATAACAACACTAAAATAAAACCTGAATCAGGTGTTTTTTTTTTCGGGCTTAACAATGGACAGTAGATTGGACTGGAAAGATCAAATAGAAAAAATCTACTTGTGATTGTGTTGTGTACTGTTTTTTTAAATATTTTATTTATCCTTTTTACTTGGTCCAAAATTGTATTGTATGGTGGCGTAGACTTTCTGTTTGTTATTACGTGTGTATATATAAGGCAAAATGTTTTTGTTTTTGTATGACGTGCTCAACACCCTAAAGAGGGTATTTTACTGAGTAAATAAAAGCTCACTGAGTGCAATTTTTATGATCCATTGGTAAGCTTAGTGTTCTTGATTCATTGGGAAACTAGGGCAATAGAAATTGAACTGAGTGCATGTTCTTTTGGCACGAGGTACGAGAGCTCGTGCCGGGGTCAGTGCAGTTGCAGTTGTTTACATTATTCAAAAATGGCTGTAACTTCAAATTTAGCTATACTGAAAAATCAGGCGATTTGTTTTCCAGTGAGAGTAGTAGCGATAGTGAAGAAGAATATCTATTAACTACACTAGAGCGAAAGCAAACTTCAAAAATATCCGGATTAATCGAAAATGTGGTGGACCACTTCGATGATATTCAGGTAGTATTTTCTTTTTAACTTGTTATGTTAAATTTTAACAACAAAACGATGATAACATGGATTGGTTGTTATTTTGACCAGATTGTAACTAGTATATTTTTATATAAATTTTTAGTTTTACAAGAATCTGAGGGTGAAGAGAAGAACAGCAGAACTTTTAGTAGAGAGGTTGAAAAACTCACAACATTTCCCAAAGCCCAGGAGCCATGGTGGTAGAATGCCTTTAACTGCCAGAGAACAAATTTTGTCATTTTTATGGCAAGTATTCAATTATCAGTGCTTTAAACTTATACAATTAGTATAAGTTAACTTTTTTAAAAAAATTTATATGCGAGATTCTTTCTACACTAAATATTGTATTTCATAAAAGGTTTCCCTTCTTGTACTGACTCATGAAGCTTAAAAATAAAAATTTGCACCAATCCTAGTTAAAGTGCAGATGTTAACATAATTAATTAATTAATTCTCCCTAATTATGTATGTCAGTTTTTTCCATGATTTAAAATAATTTGGGAAGATGTTACTTCACTGAAATTCTAATTATATATTATAATTTCTTATAGACAAATCCACTTACATCTTTAAAAATTTATGTTTTGTTTTGTTTGTGCTTATTCATAATTCTACTAACATAACTATCTATTCTTTGTAGGTTTGCAGGAAACAAATCTGTGTTAAGAGATGTATCCCAACGTTTCAACATGACAGAATCCTCTCTTTGCAGAGTTATTGACAGGGTCACTGCGTTCTTATTAGAAATTGGTTCTACAGTTATTAAAATGCCTGACTCAGATGCAGAAAAGGAATATTCTGCTAGTGAATTCAAGAAGGTTTGTCCTAGTGCCCTTTAAGTTATCAAGTTAGCCAAAAATTATTATTGTTTTGTGTACTTATATTGTCAAGAAATATTTACAATGTAACAAATGTCAAAAAAGTCATCAATATCCATTAGACATTATACTTTTGGTAACATCTAAAATACACTCATTTATTCAGACTTCCATTGTCTATAGTTTATAAAGATACATGTGTAAGTATATATAAATGAGTTTAACTCCACCTAGTCCCATACATTTAAGCCAATATCTAAATGTTCCGTGTTAAATTATATTAGTTTTTAGGTGTCTGGATTTCCATTGGTGTTAGGCTGTATTGATGGCACTTCAATTACTATAAGAGCACCAGTAAACAAAATTAAATTCACTTATACTAATAGGCATGACACAGCATGTTTAACTTTGCAGGCTATTTGTGACCATAAAAAAAGATTTATAGATGTATTCACTGGAATCCCTGGAAAAGTGCATGATGCTAGGGTCTTCAAAATGTCTGACATTAGTAAAGATTTACCAACTATATGTAGCAGTCAATATCACATTCTAGGTGATGGTGCTTATTTTATAAGACCCTGGCTTCTAACTCCTTATAAAGATTATGGATCACTTAGTCGGCAGGAGCAGACATATAATAAAAAATTTTGTGCCACTAGAGTTTTCATTGAAAACTCATTTGGCATCTTGAAAGGAAGATTCAGACAATTATTAAGATTAGATATGCACTCTGTGAAGAAAATGACCATTTTCATAATATCTTGTTGCATTCTATATAATTTATGTATAGATGCGGATGATTTCCTTCATGAAATGGATGTAATAAATGAGGAAGAAGTCAGTGAAGAGCCATTAGGAGAAAATGAGTGGAATTTAAAAAAACAGGGTGAACAGAAAAGAGATGCTATTAAAAATTCCTTACAATATATTTAATTTTGGAATATGCTCTCAAAATATTGAGATTTTTTTTGTGTCTGTCGAATTCAAACATTATCTTCTTGGCAGTCTCAATTCAGGGATAACTGTGGTGCTCTTTTGTTATTCACTAAACTAGTGCAAAAAGGTTTTTCAAAAAAATGTTTTCAAACTTTTTCCTGGATTATTTAAGATTCTGAGCTGCCAATAAAAAAAGTATTTTTAATCTTAATTTAGTACAAGTAAAGCCAAAATATATATAAATTTTTCTGGAGCAGAAAAACATTTATTTTAGAAAGCCACTCTTTAGTATATACAACATTACAATAATAGCAGATTTAAATAGTGGCATGGGTCACATATTTAAAATGTATGTTTCAGTCTTTTATATTTGTGATTTTCTCTCTTAGAACCTTTTGCGAATATATATTGTATTGTATTACGTAATAAAGAGCAACTGCATAAGTACTGTTTTTTATTACATTGTTTAAATACAAAAAATTTGCGAATCCACGAGTGTATATTTTTTAAAGAAATATTAGAAAAAATTACCCAGAACCCATTTGGTTTTAACACAACAAAAAAATATATTTCTTTTTACTATTTATTATATAAAATACATATAACAGAAAAATAATTGTGATTCCTCCTTAGTCTTAAAAATCAGTTTTAATTTAACAGCCATTCGTTCTATTTAATAATAAATTTAATTTTAATCACATGAGAGCACCTTCGATGAAAAAAATATTCATTCTTGGATAATATGGATTAATCTGTTGTTTCTTTGAAAAGTTCTTGCATTGCATAAATTTTTTCTTTGTGTCTTCCCTCCCGTGCTTCCTCTTTTCTCTCAAAAATTTCCCACAAGGTCTCCTGTATTGTTTTACTCTTTCTTCTTTTGGGAGTTGAAGATGAAGTTGAAGGGCTTTCTGACCTTTCATAGTTTAGAGGTACTACCTTGTCCATTCTATTTTTCTCAATTTTAATGCCCTTGGCAGTGCCTAAAACTTCAGGTTCAATATAATCATCATTGGCTGATATTTTATTGAGTTCAGACTCAAAGCGTATTTCTATTCTGGATGAACCTGACTTATGGTTATTATCAACTGCTGTTTTTTTCGCTTCAATACGGTTTAGTATCGGTTTTCTACTTGAACACCAGTTTTTCTTGTTCCAAAATAGTCATTCAAAATTTCAGCAATTTTGAGCCACATGCATTTCTTCGTTTTAAATTTTTATTTGGTCCCACTCGTGACATAAAGTGTTCATACTTATCTAAAAGCATTGTGGTTTCAGCATCTGTCCATTCTGCAAAATATAAACCACTAAGATTATTTTAAAAATGTCTATGTCTGGTTGCACAAACATTTTAATTGAATTGAATCAATTGTATTTTTGTCTAATAACTGATTTGCATATTTCAAAATAAGGAACTAAAATAATTGTATAGTCGGGTGATTAAAGAGCTAACTGACTAGAATGATGGTTACATCCTTTATCCACTTAACTCTTCAATTATGTAATAAAATTATAAAACATCTTCAATGTTTGCAACATAAGTTAAGTCTTACACATATCCAAATAAGAAATGGATCTGTCAAGTTTAAATAAGTGTTAAAATATATTAATACGAACATAAATACAAGAAAAAAATTATTACCACATGTAAATAATTGAAGAAATTTATATTTATCACAAGGTTGTTGTTCAACCTCTTCAAAATTTTCCATTATATCAGCAGTTGATTCCATTAACAATTCAACTGGATATATGAGTCGAGCTTCAGCACTAAAAATAATATGTACTGAAACAATGTCATTAATAAAATTGGACAAATCAAATTAAAAAACTTATGACATTATCAGATTAAAATTAATTTGAATGATTTAAAATTTATATAGTCACTTCAACGAATTTTTAGCGAATAAATGTATACATATAAAAAGTTTTACAGATCAAAATTAGAAAATAATCTTCATATGAGGTAAATTACTGACTGCATGGTTACCTTAGCATACAACCTACCTGTTAAAACCTTCCATTCTATGAATATTCTGTAGAGGTTCATCTAATGAAATCATACCATTATTTATTAAATCAATAATGTATGAACATGTAAATTCATCGTCATCTGTAATCGAAGCACACTCTCTCAAGAAGCAGTCTGTCCAGAAAAAGTTTAAATAAAAATACTCATTTGTCAACTTAAAAAGCGTATCCGAGCCATCAATAGGGACACACAGGGTTATTAATTGGTTATTGATTTTAAATTGAAGATTTATTTCTTGCGTCATTTTTCTACAAAAACTTTAATTTTACGATAAAAAGAAAAAAGCGGCACTTACCTTACATAACCTCTAAAAACAAACAGCTGTAGTGTTACGGAAAGCGAAACGGAATTTATTAAATTTGTGATCCATTGGGATTGCCTTCGGCAGCTTTTTGACAGAACTAATCGAGTTCCAGTGCCGCACCAGTTTTACCAATGGAGAACGCTATAAGTTTGATGATAAACCGAGTTTAATTTGAAATTTTCGCCTATCAAATGTCAAATTAAACTCCGTTTATCATTAAACTCAGTTTAATAATAAACGGTGCAAGAGCCCAATAATGGTTTTAGTCTTTCGCCTCGTGTCAAAATGTGAATGCTTTCATATTGACGTTTGTCAAAAAAAAATTAGTAATCCAGCTTGCTGAAGTTTCGGTTAATTTTTCAATATGCAACGCTTTGTTCATAGTTCTCGCGGTGTTATTTATTTGTTATATAATCGTAACGAATACCAACTCGAGCAAACGAAAATAATCGTTATACTGGCCTCGCCACTCGCACTCACTCACGCTCCGCTCTGTGATGTTTCGCAAAATACGTCTCGTGGGTGGGGAGAATAGTGTACAGTCGATTATTTTCGATGTCTTGTGTTATTATAACTGATTATTCAGATATTTCTTATAAACGACTTGAATAATTCAGATTATCGATAGCACCTATTTTATTTTGATAATGTGAATCGATCCTATTCGGGGGTTAATGAATCGATTGAGTGTTTCAGATATATCTAAAAAATCGACTATTTCATTCGAAAAAATCGATAAATTTTATCTTTATTGAAATTTATAAACCGTCAATTATTATTTAGGGCAATTGAACAGTATCGGATCTTCATTCGTTATTTGGTTCACTTTAACGATTTGAAAATTTGTTCAATAAGCTGCACTGATGAGATCTAATAAGATCGAAACAGCTGTATGCAGATTTTGAGTCGGGGTGACTTGACAATTTCTATAATTCACCGTTCGATTGTGAATGCAGATTTTGCGTTGCTGAATACGTATAACCAGCTTCCTTGGAAAGTTGTTTGATAATTTTTTAAATTATTAAAGAATTTTCCTTGTTCACTTTATGTAATGTATGAAATTGACCATGGTCGACTAGTATGTTTTTCATGATTTGATAATTTTTAATTTATTTAGAGGAGCTCGGGGCCAAAAATATAGATATAATCGTTCTATCCGAAACATGGGGTTTGAAAAGAGGTGAGTGAGTTTTATATTCCACGTTTTAATATTATTTATAATAATTCCAGAATTAATCAAAACGGCGGTGTTATAGTTTACGTAAGGGATTCTATTATATATGAAGAGTATATCATCGATCTCACTGAGACTAAGCTACTTAGATTCACCTTTGTTGCGAACGATACAACGTTCGGTATAACCGCGTCATATAGACCACCATCTACAAATAAAAATTTGTACATAAATGAATTATCGGACTATTTCTCGGGCGTTCATGCCCATAGGAAACGGGTGGAGCTTTTTATTGGAGATATTAACATTGATCTTTTGGAGGGATGCAATGTAAGTGAAATTAGTAGCATGAATGTGTATTTGAGAGTATTGGGGGAGTTCGGTTTTCTGTCTTATATAAACACAGCTACAAGGGTAAACGAATATCAAAAAAGATCCAGATCATTGATCATACATTTATCAGAAATGAATCCAAAGATGTTAACGTTGTTCCAGCTATTGTGAAGACTTCCTTAACTGATCATTACATGATTTTTTTAAATTTTAACTTCTCCAAAAAACTAAAACGGGAAGAAAATGCCTTCTTTAAATTAGATTCAATATATTTCGAGAATTTGAATGAAACATTGGCAAAAGAGTGCTGGAATAGTGTTGTCAGTATGTCGACTCCAGAGCTATGTTACGATCAATTCTTGAGTATATTCAATGCAATCGTTAAACAAAATTCCTCATCCAAAAATATATCTAACAAAGATCGAATACTGAAGCCATGGATCACACGGGGATTGATAGTTTCAATACGACATCGTGATTTGTTGAAATAGCAAATGGTTAGAGTAAACAGTATTGAAAAAAAAATTGAGTACAAAAAATATAGAAATTATCTAAATATTTTAATAAGGAATACAAAAAACAATTTTTATGCAGAAAAAGTCAAAAAAGCGCAAAATAATACCAAAAAAATCTGGCAAACAATCGAAGAGGTTACAAACAGCAAAAAGCTCAGTAAAGAAACCAAAATTGTACTGGAAACCTATCAGGGAGAAGTAATAAAAGTGGAAAAACACATCGCAAATCATTTTAATAACTTTTTCAGTAATATTGGCTAGCAAAATAGGAAAACCTAAAAAAATTACGAAAAATAATAATACAGATAATAAAGGGGGTAGCTCCTTCTTCCTCAAACCGGTTTCAGAAAATGAACTCATTGATATTATAAGTAATTTGGAATCAAACTGTTCTAATGGTCCTGATAATATATCCGCACGATTAATAAAAAGGTGTCATGTACATATATTGAAACCACTTACTCACATAATGAATTTATGTTTTTCGAAAGGTTCTACGCCAAAACAGTTCAAGGAATCGTTTACAATTCCTGTTTCCAAATCGGGGAATAGGAGAAATCCAACCAACTACAGACCTATCACAGTTATTGTAATGTATCGAATTATTTATATTTAATTTGTGACAATGCGGCATCGGCGCATTGTTCGGGAAACACCTGTGCTTGCAGATGTGCAAGCCAGTATGAAAATGAAAGGGAATAAAAGAAGTATCAAACTTAATTTCGTGTCTTATTAATTATCATTCCGGATCATAATAATCCAGAATATTACATGGCGACGAGCAGATTTAGTGTAGTGTTTCAAGATAAACCAAGGTGCTAAATACCCACGCAAATTTGAGCTGTAAAGTCAGTGATTCAAGTGATCTAAAAATGTCGAACGAAAATGTCGGGCATCTGCGCGAGTTCGATGTGATAAATTCGGACTGGTCGATTTATAAACGGCGATTAGATAATTTCTTTATAGCCAATACTATTACGGATAAGGACCGAAAAAGAGCAATTTTATTAAATTTGTTGAGTGAGGACGCATATAAATTAGTCTACGACTTATGTTTACCAGATGAACCAGAAAAGAAAGACTACAAAACATTAACAAAGTTGATTTCGGAACATTTTAAGTCAACCAACTTAATTTTTCCTGCGCGATATAAATTTAACCGCGCAGAAAAATCAGCAACCGAATCTCCGCGTGAGTGGGCCGCAAGATTGAGAAGCTTAGCAGCAAACTGTGAATTCGACAAAACTATGTTACCAATTGTTTTAAGGGATATCTTCATCATCGGATATAATACCGGCCCAGTTCAAGACAAGTTACTAGAAGGGAAGAAGGAGGTCAAATTCGATGACATAATTGCAATTGCAGCATTAAAATGTGCAGTGGTTCAAGGAGGTAATGCCCTATCAAGAGGTGTGCAAGGCAGTAGAGGTAACGTGAAATGTGCGCAAAAGGAAAAATTCTGTTTCCGCACAAGCAGTCTTGCACGGAGGGCCCAAAATACAGGTACCGCTAGAATACAACAATGTACAGTGTGTGGCAGAAGGAACCATGGGGCGAATATATGTTTTTTCAAAAATTGTTATTGTTATATTTGTCAAATTAATGGTCACCTAGCTCCCATGTGTCCGACCAGAAAAGGATAGCATGATTCAAATCGTCCAAATACCACTGGTAGAAACAGAGCATCCCAACACTTTTCAGAGCTGCAAAATTCTGAATATAATGCGGAAAATGCAAATATTATGGAAAATGATGACAATACTTTATATAATTTGGAAAATTCGGTCAGTCCTATTTTAGTAAAAGTTGAAATCGATAATGAAAGTTTTAGTTTTAATCTTGATACTGGATCAAGCTTCAGTGTGATTTCCGAAAATTTTTATTTAAAGTATTTTCGAAACAAAAATATTAAATCAACCGATAAAATTTTCAAGTTATATAATGGTGATCAGATTTCTCCTTTAGGTTATATTGATTGTTCTGTAACTTTCAATGAGAAGCATGCTGAACTATCTATTTATGTAATTAAAAATACAACAGGCCCCCCATTACTTGGTCGCGACTTTTATAATATATTTCAGCTAAATATTCCTTGTTTGAATTTCATGGGGCTGCCTGAAGATGTAGATATTTTAATTAAGAAATTTCCACAAGTTTTTTCAGAAGGATTAGGTACGTTTACTAAGGGATGTATTTCAGTCAAACTTAAATCAGATAATGTTACCCCAAAATTTTTTAGAGCTCGCCCTTTACCGTTTGCAATTAAAAAAAAGGTAGATGAAGAATTGGAACGTTTAGAAAAATTAGGTGTAATTACACCAGTAAATTACAGCCCGTGGGGCACTCCTATTGTGCCAGTATTAAAAAAAAATGGTAGTGTTCGTTTGTGTGGAGATTTTAAGGTCACGGTGAATCCTTTCATTGAGATTGACCAATACCCTTTACCTCGTATAAACGAACTTTTTGTGAAGTTACAAGGAGGAATTCATTTTTCCAAATTAGATCTCTCAAATGCATATCAACAAGTATGTTTAGATAACGGTTCAAAGAAACTGATGACAATTTCTACACACAAGGGGTTGTACCAGTATAATAGAGCTCCTTTCGGCATAGCCAGTATTCCAGCTAAATTTCAAAAAATTATGGATTCGTTGTTTCAGGGGTTAGAGGGAGTGATAGTGTTCCTCGATGATATCCTAGTTACAGGAAAAACACGACAGGAGCATCTGCAGAGACTAAAAATAGTCTTGAATATATTACAAAATTCAGGGCTAAAAATTGCTTTGCATAAATGTAGTTTTTTTCAAAAGAAAATATCATACTTGGGTTTCGAAATAGACAAGATAGGATTACATACGTCAAATGATAAAATTGAATGTATCCAAAAGGCACCCGTGCCTACAAATGTTACTCAACTAAAAAGTTTTTTAGGTCTTATCAACTATTATGGCTCTTTTGTACAAAATCTGGCAACCGTGCTTCAGCCTCTCTATAATTTACTAAAGAAGGAGGTGAGGTGGATATGGTCGGCAGATTGCGATAAAGCATTTTTTTAAATCAAGAATATCTTGACATCAGCACCAATTTTAGTGCACTATAATCAGGATTTTCCCGTTCAATTAAGTGTTGACGCTAGTGACTACGGAATAGGAGGGCTGATAAGTCATATTTATCCAGATGGTTCGGAAAAACCGATAGCATATGCGTCGCGCACTTTATCTGAAAGCGAAAAAAAATATAGTCAGGTCGAAAAGGAAGGACTAAGTATAATTTTTTCACTTCATAAATTCAATCAATATTTATATGGACGTAAATTTACGCTACTCACAGATCATAAATCATTAATTTCTATATTTCACCCCACAAAATCAATACCGCAATTTTCAGCAAATAGACTAAGACGGTGGGCTCTCATGTTATCAAATTATCAGTACGACATAAAATTTGTTAAATCGGTAAATAATCAAGCAGATAGTTTATCCCGCTTGCCAATTCAGAGTAGTGATACCGATTGGGAAAAATGTCTATATAAATTTTATTAACTATTTTTCGAAAAACACAGATTTTCCATTGAACTTTCACTCAATTCGAGAGGCTACAATAAGAGACAACATTTTGTCTCAAATTAAAAATTACTTATTATCTGGATGGCCTACGAAAATAAACGATAAATATAAAAGTTTTTTATCGCCTTAAAAACGAGTTGAGTATCGAATCGGATTGTGTATTGTGGCTTAATAGAATAATAATTCCCGACATATTACAATAACACCTCTTAAATGATTCACATTTATCACATATGGGAATTGTTAAAATGTAAAGCCTTGCACGTTCATACTTCTGGTGGCCAGAATTAAATAAACAAATTGAGAAGATTGCTTCTAGTTGTGAAACGTGCATGTTGAATAAAAAGTCACCAGATAAAGCAGTATTAAACCCATGGAAGTTCCCTGAAAAACCATAGGTTACACATCGATTTTCTAGGGCCATTTCGGGATAAATATTTCTTAGTAATTGTGGATGCTCATTCTAAATGGATTGAGGTTTTTCCGGTTAAGTCAATAACCTCTACAGTGACAATAGATTGTTTAAGGAGTACTTTTGCTAGATTTGGGTTACCAAAAGAAATAGTATCGGATAATGCTACTTCTTACACCTCAAAAGAATTTCAAAATTTTTTATTGATGAATAATATTAAGCATACTACTTCCATACCATATGAACCGTCCTCTAATGGTGAAGCTGAAAATGCAGTTAAAACGATAAAGAACTCGCTAAAAAATGCTTTGGGGAAAGCTCAACACATTACAAACTTAAATTTATTGTTATGCAATTTTTTAATTGATTTTCGAAATACAGCCCATAGTACTACTGGTGTAAAACCTTCAGAATGATTGTTTAACCGAAAATTGCGTACCAGGTTTGACAATCTTTTACCACCAACAGAAGTGAACGTAGAAAATGATTTAAAATGTAAAGTTTTGAGAAAACAAGAAATACAAAAAAAATATCATGGTGGTAAAAGGTCTTCAACATTTGATATAGGAGAAAATGTTATCGCTAGAGATTATAAGAACCCTCAAAAACCTTCTTGGATGAAAGGGGTAGTTGAAAGAAAAATTGGCAAGTCTACCTATTTAATAAGGATTCCTTCATTAAAGAATGTAGTATGGAAGAGACATTTGAATCAAATTTAAAAATATGTCATTAATGAAGCGCAAATAATTGATAATTTTCAAAGGAATAACTCCACAGGAAGTGAACCTATTGAAGAGGTAGATTTGACAATATCTCCTGATATTTTAGGAAGTGCTGGTGCAGTGAATCGCCCGAAAAGGGTCGTTAAACCAGTACAACGTTTAACGTATGACTAAAATTTTTTTGTTTAGTTCTTAGTTATTATAATTTTTGTTGGTGGGGTAGAAGTGTAATGTATCGAATTATTTATATTTAATTTGTGACAATGCGGCATAGGCGCATTGTTCGGGAAACACCTGTGCTTGCAGATGTGCAAGCCAGTATGAAAATGAAAAGGATTAAAGCCAGTTCGGTTTTCAGAGAAATAAAAGTATTGAAGATGCTATTTTTGAATTAATTAATTTGTTGTCCACGCGAACAGTTATAACAAAAAGTGTCTTGCAATTTTTTTAGATTTAGCAAAAGCTTTCGACACGGTTAATTTCGAGAAATTGTTGGAAAGATTAGAAGCTATTGGTATTCGTGGAAATGCATTGAATATATTCAGTACATATTTGGAGGACCGAATACAGGTAGTGAAAATTGGGGAGGAGAGGAGTGATCCTGTTACTGTTACCATGGGTGTACCTCAGGGTACGATATTGGGGCCAATTTTATTCTTGATTTATATAAATCAACTTGGAAGCTTGAACCTGGATGGAGAAATAATATCTTACGCTGATGACACTGTAGCTATTTTTGAAGGAAATGCATGGAAAGAAATATTAAGGAAAGCTGAACTGGCTATGCAGAAAATTTACAACTTCTTGAATCAGAGCCTTCTCAGCTTAAATATGCTAAAATCAAAGTTTGTAACTTTCTCAGCAACGATGGCGGATCATCCGGGCCTCGATATTCTGAGGGTTCATGATGCAGCTTGCAAGAGCTTTGCTGATTGTTCATGTGGCTACATCCAGAAGACCGATGTTATACGATATCTCGGGGTGGAACTTGATCAGCACTTGAAGTGGGATAAACATGTGAATGGCTTGGCATAGAGACTCAGAGTACTAGTTTACAAATTTTATAGTTTGAGGGACATTTTGACAAACAAGTATTTGCTCGGGGTTTATAATGCTCTTGTCGAGTCAATTTTGAGATATTGTATTGTTATTTGGGGTGGGTGCTATAAAAATGCTTTAGATCCTGTAGTAAAAGCACAGAATAGTATCCTCAAGGTGGTTCTGAGAAAAAAAAAACGTTTACACTCTACCTCTGCGTTGTATGATGAGGCAAATGTATTAACTGTTAGGAAAATGTACATGTATCAGTCAATATTATGGATTAGGAAACGAAACGTTAACAAAAGGTGTTGCTATGAAACTAGGCAAGCTGATTACCTCGAAATCCCTTCATTTACAAAGAAGTTTACTCAAAAAACTATATTGTATTATACTCCGAAGTTTTATAACGCATTGCCCAGGGTGACGATTCAGTTGACTTCTCAGAGACTATTTAAAATTCACGTCAAAAAATATATCAATACAAAGGATGATGATATTTTGAAATTTTTTTGAATGTGTAGTAGTGAATGTTTGTGGGTCCATTGGTCTCGATTCCCTTCTGCACTGGGATTATGTTTCAGTTCAATGGTGATAATAATTATTGTTTAGTTTCAAATTATTTAGTGTTGTTGAGCATTATATATTCAGGTATCAGCTAGTGCTAACGCCATATTACATGAGTTATTTTAATCTGGGAAGTTTGTTCACACACAAACTTCTAGTTTAGGTGACAAACTGTATATTGATATATGATTGCAAATTTGTTCAGAAGATCATTTTCATAGATTTAAGATAGATTAAGAAATAGATTTTGTTTCAAATACTAGTACCTTTGTTTTTTGTGACAAGGGTATTTTGGGTTTACTCATGTAATTTGAATATTTGTTTTGAATAAATTTTGATTTGATTTGATTTGATATTAAAAACATTATAAAATATTTAAATCAACATATCAAAAAAATTGAACTTTTCTCCGAAAAAAGGATACAAGACAGCGGTGCATCGTTATTTTTGCTGATTTTGAGAGTCCCTATATTAAACTGTGTACAGATTTGGTTCACTCCACAACTAAAGCATGATAGTCTTCGAAAATATAGAAGATTTTGAGTTTTGGTCCAAATGATCTGATGAGTGCGTAGTGCTCCCTTAAAATGGTCTATCTTTTCTGGAAGTAGATTATCATCGCGTGTATAAAAAGTGGTTTCAGGTGGGCAATAATGGCTACAGGATCTTTACGAGGAGATTTCGAAATTGAGCAGTAAGACTTTTTTCATTATTTTTTGCCATTATTGTGGTACGTTACCACTGTATGTAACACTGTCTGCTCTTTTGAACCACCAAAATGAATCCTTTGAATTTCTCTGAAATACTTGCATACATAGTTAGTAGTGAGAGAATGCCTGTGCACCGTGCACAAGGTCATCCACTAGTGGGAGTGGGGGTAACCTCCATTTCTATTGGTCAGTAAATAATAACCTTGGGCTAGAATATATTTGGAGTGGGGGTAATCTGATTTACTCAGGAGTGTTCTTAACCTCAATTTCTATTATCTAGAAAAGGTGGTTAACCTTGAGTGGATAGTTAGGAGTAGGGGTAACTTAGTAATGTATGTGCACCGTACACATTGGCCTTGAAAGGTAACCTTGATTTCTATTGGTCAGTAAAATAATGGGGCAGCACCGTCTACAAGATCGCTGACTAGCGGTGGTGGGGTAATCTATATTGTTGGTGCATTATACATAATGACCTTGGGCTAGAATATATTTGAAGTGGGGGTAATCTGATTTGCTCAGGAGTGTACTTAACCTTAATTATTAATGATCAGTAAAATAATGGAACTGTACAATGCATAATAACCTTGAGCTAGAATATATCTGGAGTGGGAGTAATCTCATTTATTTGAATATATCAGAATCATACTCAACCATAATTTCGATTGGATCTTGACTATCAAACACCCTTTCCACTCATACTCAGTATATATTCGACATTACGCGAACGTAATATCATTTCATATAATTTAGTTTTCATATACAAGAATGGGTAACATTATGCGATTGAATTTCAGATAATTTTTGCTATAAAGTATACTGCCAGGAAACTGAATATTCCGATCTCAACGGGTCCATCAACCTTGGCCTAGACCAGATGTTTTGCAATGTCCACATTCTATGTGCGAGGCTGAAATAATGGACACAGAGCCGGACTCATATTCCGATTCGAGATTTAGTTAGAGTGAATTAATTTATTTTTTAAATATATAATCTTTTGATGAATGTGAATTCTGCAGTATTCAAATTCCATTTGAGCTGGGTGTATCCCAAAAATTTTAGCATATAATGAGAATAATAAAATGAACATTATCAGAAAATCACGGCACTCCGTGAAGAAAGTTGGTTCTTCCATAAATAAGTTGATTGATAAATTACCGTTTACATTCACCAACGTATCAATTTTGTGGTCCAGGTACGAATCTAGAGAAGAGAATAGCTCGGGGGGATATCGGAATAAATTTATTAGATCAAACGTGCAAATAACACGATATAGTATATGACCTATCATATGCAGGAAAAATGGTCGAGATATTTTATGGAACTGGGGCTGAAGCTTACTGTGTTGAACTATTGGATGGGGTTGATAAAAAAGCAAAGGGTATTATTAAACACGTTGTTTAATAATACCCATTACTATAAATGAATCTTTATTGTGTATAATGTCAGTATTTAGATCATGCTTGCATGAAATGTATACTGAAATGCGAAATAAAGTAGCTTTATCACCTTTTGATGATAAGCGCTTTCTCTTGAAAAATTCTTTCAGAACTTTAGCTTGGGGTCATTATGATGTTGATTGGCATGAAAACATTGACACACTTTTGACAGAGCTACAGAAATATTGTTAACATTTTTTTTGTACCATATATATAAAATTTTATTTGCGGCATCAAATTATTTATTATTTTGATCAATAAACTAAACACATTAGTTATTTAGTTGTCTTCATTTTTTAATGTGTAAAAATGCTATACACAGGAATATTCTATAACATAATCAGTTTAGTGTTAATAATATCAGTTATTTTCATATTTCATAATCGTAGATATTATGAATAAACTATATATAATTGTTCGATTTTTTATTTTTTTACCATATATAAAATATTGAATTCAACTTAAATCTTCAGTATATAATCAAATTTTGATAATGCAATTGATAGAGCAACAGCATAATTTACCCATAACAAACCATGATTATTGCCAACCTGAGAAGAAATTCATTAGACATAGTGATTTATTAGGTGCTGAATGTAAAAGGGCTATTTTTGTTGGGAGGGTCGGAGAAAGGGAAAACAAATACATTAATCAGTCTTTTATTACATCCAAATGACTTGCGCTTTTTGAATATTTATCTGTATCCAAATTCACTCCATCAACCCAAGTATCAATTTCTGAAAAATGTGCTACAACCGATGAAAGATATAAATTATTATGAATATGAAAATGGTGAATTCATAACAGCTCCAAAAGATGTACTAACCCTAAATTTCTGTTGGGTACCGTATAATTATATTCAAGGATCGTTGTTTTATTCGAGTGATTTGCGTTTGTGATAATCAAGAAATATAATCAGAGATTATTTTTCTTTCGAAGACATTTCAAATATTGATTGCTTTTTAACTTTATGTCAAAGCCTTATTCAGCCATACCGAAGCAGCTCATGACACGAAGATAAATGCTAATTTAAATTGTGTTAATTTTTCTCCAGAATAGAACTAATCTTAAACATAATATATCAGTGATCATGTGAATGTCGATAATGTAATTCGATGAGTTTTGTAAAGTTGGTGTTCTGGAATGTTGGAAAAGTTACCATAATGGATTTTTGGTTTTTGATGAAGAACAGTGATTTGCATAATGGTCGTTATAGAAGAGGTTTTCACCACTATATTATTTTATAAATATAGAAAATTTTAACGATTGAATTTAGTATAAAATTATCATCATGGATAAGTGCTTGGCTCTAGAACTAGTGAAAGCTAAAGACAATGTAAGAAAACAAATACTTGGTTTGAAGCATGATTTGGCCGCACCTCAACAAAGATTTTCTCATTCATTTCAACCTTTTACCCAACGAATTGAAAAATTGCTGACGGAAATCAGAAAGGAAAAATTGAAAATTAAAATGAAATCAGAAATGAAACCGGAAATCATATTAGAAATTAAACCAGAGAAAGAACCAGAAATAAAATTTATGGAAAGAGATTTTTCATCAAAGAAAAATTTTTTTTGAAGAACAACAAGAACAACTATCAAAGTTTGACTGGAAAATATTGAAGCATTGAAAAATGCTGACGTTTTCCTCGAATGACTAGATCAATGGTCTGGGTTAGCGAGACATTATATTGAGGAAATGATAACCAGCTCCTCCCCTGAAGAGTTTGATCATAAATATGGTGTACGTTACAATCCAGAACAATCAAAATTTTATATTGGGACCTCTGAAATAAACATCATAAAAGATGAAGTTGTAATAGATCCCAAAGGTATTAGTCCAATGGTTTATCCTATAACTAAAGGTCTCCTTGAATGATTATTCAGGAAAGATCCAGATCCATATAATACAACAGATTTGAAGAATTATCGTGATATTGTGAAAAAAACGAATGCTGATCGGAAACATTATGATTTTCAAAAACAAATATCTGGGAATGTCGGTAAAAAATATCAGGGTGTAATAAAAAAAATTCAATAGCCTGTAGTTAGGGGAAGAACTAGTCGAACTATTTCTTCTCAATACAATACATTGGATAGCCCATCTTCAAAAGGTGTTGTCTTAAAAAAATATATCACGTAGGAATAAATTGAATCTACTCGAAATTACTGATAAAGACTCGAAATTCATACCATGGAAAAATCCAAACACACTAGTTGATAGATTAAAATTACTACTTTCATCTCAAACTGCCGGTAACAATAGTCATTCTAATGAGAATATACAACTGTAAAGTATATACCAGTTTCGCAAAAAAGACTGTATAAGGATCATCAAAATGACTCTAGATAAATTTTACAATCATATTTCCCAATATGAGAATAAACATTATTTACTCCACCTTCATCTCAGAGGAACACTGAATAATATTACTAATAAATATAAATTGTCCACTTATATGCCTGATATATTTCCATATGAAATTGCGGGAGTTCTATCGTTCAGTAGTAATCCCACAGGCGGATTTCAAATACTCATCAATGGAAATATTATTAAAAAGGATCAGTTATCATCACTGAAGAAAGGTGACAAGTTAACTTTCAAAAACATTCGAAAAGTAAGAGACACCGATGATCTGTTTGTAGAGTTCATTCTGAAATTGAATCTGGTCTGAAATGCATGCGATAAAACAGGATGTTGTGAACGAACTACACAAACCAGCTAGAATTAATTGTCCTAGAAGGCATGTAATAGTTAAAGGTCTACGTGATATTTATCAAGCTGATTCAGTTGAAGTAATATCATATGCTAGATTCAATGAAGGTTATAAGTGTTGAATAATAATGACAGTACCTATCATTTATGGTTTTATTATTATTTTGTAATATTCAAGTTACCCTGTTACATTAATTAATAAATTTGAAAGATTTTGATAGAATATAAATAATTATTCAAACACTAATATTTTTATTAATCTGCTAAAATTAATAGGCTATGGGCCCAGTTTACGCAAAAAATAAAGAAAAATAAACGAGATACATAAAAATCAATACAATGGACAAATTTCCGAAGTTTGAAAAGCTACACTTACATTCATGGAAGAACATGGTGTTTGCATACATGGATTTAAATAATCTATACAAAATAGTAACAGGTGAAGAGAAAAAGCCCCCTTTCAATAACACGCAAGACGCTGCAGTAAATGTGGAAGAAACAAATAAAAGTTTCGAAGATTGGAGGTATCGTCATTCCTTGGCAAGAGCATTTATCCTTTTTAATGTTGATTCCGAAATAGTTCCAAAAATAACATGTTACCCAGATGCACCATCGATGTGGAAGGCGTTAAATGACATGTTTGACAAAAGAAATGAATATTCACTGCATGCTTTGGTAAAATCGGTTGTCGGTATAAAATGTCAATCTGTCAAAGATATACCGGATCATATTTCCGAATATAACGAACTTCCAGATTAATGGAAAGAACGATCTCAGATTTCAAAGACGATTCTTAAGAAGCTGCATTGCGGCCACTTGCTACATCTCAAAAGGCTCATTATTTCTTACCACATTACCTGATGAAATTGAAAATATAATTGATAATTTAAAAACGAAAGAAGGTCTGACATACGACGATGTTTGTTCCAGATTATTAGAACTTTCTACAGTTAATAACGAAGAAGAAATAGTGAATGATAATCAAGCTTTCTTAGCACAAAAGAAAAGAAATTTTAGAAAATTTACGAAAGAATGCACCTATTGCAAAGAAAATAATAAGTGGTATAAAGGACACTCAGTGCAAGACTGCCGAAATAAAAATCAAAGAGAACATCCTGCAAATATTCAAATGTATGATACAGAATCGGATAAAGAGATGGCTTATCCAGCATCAGTTATCAAAAGTGTTAATAAAGATTCCAACACATGGATATTTGACACTGGGGCTTCAGCTCACATGACTGTAAATGTAGATGCTATGGTAAATGTTCGCCCTCACACTGGTATCATACGTCTGGGAAATGGAAATAAAATATCCATTACACATATTGGAAATGTCAAATTAATAGCAGGAAAAACACAAAAGGTGACACTTTTTGATGTACTTTACTCACCAAAATTAACCTGTTCTTTAATGTCTTGAAACGAAATAAAAGAAGAAGGTATTAGCATGAAAGGAGAGAAAGACATAACTCTTTGGAAAAACGAAACAATCGTAGGGAGGTTCATTACCAAAGACAAGCAAGCTATATTTCAAGAAATCGAAAGTGAAGAAACAAATGTTAGTGTTGAAACATAGCATAAAAGGCTAGGACATAGCCCTCTAAGTTTATTTAAAGAGATTAAGAAAAACGTGGCAGATCCTTATGTTTTACCTGAAGCAAAAGAAAACATTCAATGTGAAGCTTGTATAAAATCCAAATTTACCAGAAGTATTCCTAAAGGAACGGGAAATGTATGCATAAGAGTTTTAGAAAAAGTACACTCTGATGTAGCTGGTCCATTTCAAACCATTTCAAACAAAATCTTTGGGAGGAAAATATTATTATGTATCGTTTGTCGATGAATACACCACATACTTTGAAGTTGTATTTATTACTCATAAACATGAAATAGAAAAGGCAATTAAAGAATATATACTAAGAATACAACATAAAAAGTATGTTGTTTTAACAGTGATAATGGAGGAGAATATACTTCCCACTCATTGAGAGAATTTTTTATTTTTAATGGCATACAGTTCGAAAATTCTATACCATGTGTTCATTAAACTAATGGTATGGCTGGACGGTTTAATAGAACCATACTAACAATGGCTAGAACTTGCTTAATTGATTCTAAACTACCTCATTCATCAAGGGCAGAAGCCGTAGCTTATTCGGTATACACCAAAAATAGAATTCCTCACTCTTTTCATAAACGTACTCCATTTGAACAATTTTTTTGTATGAAACCAACTATTTCATATCTAAAACGTTTTGGACAGAAGGCATATATACACATTCCTAAAAAAAAACAACCTTCTGGAAGAAGATGATGAAGTAATAATGATAGAACCTTTAATAGAACCAATATCAGAAGAAAGAAAAACATTAAGAGAGAATATTCAAGAAATTTTATGCGACGAACAATGTAGAGATGATACCTTGAATGAAACTGAAATTTACCTGTTTCATTAATTAATAAATTTGTCATATTTTGATAGTATATAAATAATTATTCAAACACTAATATTTTTATTAATCTCGTAAAATTAAAATTAAGTATATACTGATTGTAATAGATGTATTCTCAAAATATGTTTGGGCAATTCCTCTGAAAAATAAAAGTTTAAAAATGTGACAAATGCAATGGATAAAATTTCATTAGAATTAGAAAATCCATCGAAAAATCTACAGACTGATTTTGGTAAAGAATTTCACAATAGATATTTCAATGCATTGATGGAAAAATACAAAATAAATCATAATAGTTCATACTCAAATTTAAAAAGTAGCGTTGTGGAAGGAGTTAATAGGACACTCAAATCGATTATGTGAAAGGAATTCGGTGTTAGTTTAAATTATAAGTGAATAGATATATTGAACGATATAGTACATCAATATAATTCAAAGAAACACTCAACTACTGGCTATAAAGATGGATGTGAACACTGAAAATTAAAAAAATATTTTGAATTCAGCTTATTCCCATCTCAAGGTAATAGATCCAAAAAAGGATAAATATAAAGTTGGGGATTATGTACGAGTAAGTGAAACAAGACAAGTATTCGCAAAAGGTTACACACCCAATTGGTCTAATGAAATTTTCACAATTTAAAGAAAAAGTTCTGAGAAAAAAAGGAAACCAAATGTTTGTGAAGTTTTTAGGAATGAGGAAGGAGCATAATTCCTGGATCAAGAAAAATGATTTACAATAAATTGATTCTGAAATATTCTTTATTATGTAAAAATATTGAAAAATAAATTTTTTACAATATTGTTTTGAGTTTATTAATTATATGAAGTTAGGTTATAGCTGAGAAAATCTACTACTTAAAATATTTTTTCTATGTCTCATATCTAGAATAGAAGGAAAAATGTACTCAGAATTTTCAATTCTATTATTGAATCTCATTCTGTGAATAACAAACATCTCCCAATAATATTTACGAGATTCCTGATATGCAAAAGTCGAAACATACATATGGTGAATAGTATCTGTATCACTAAAAATAACTTTCTTCATATCAGTACCCACCAAGCACAAAAACATTACCTGTCTGTAACATAACGATACACAGAGACATTGAACGTCCCATGTAATGTACTTTAAATGTTCGTGGGAGCTCCCTGCAACCGCCAAATTTCCGCAACACAGAACGTTCAAACTACATACCAGTAATATCGCCTCATAACTTTTTTGTGATGTAACAATGAGAAGTTAGTTATTTTTCATGGATCGGTGCAATGTAGCTACTACGTTATCAAGTGAAACGAGTCATCCTTACTATAAAATGTCCTCTCAATGTTACTTTGCAATATTGATGTAATATTTATATTATACCTTTTTGTTTCGTTACGATTCAGTATTCAAAAAATAATGACGCACAAGATTGATTTTTGAGATATAGTGAGATGTTTCTTTTGTAAGACTATTTTCCTTTTTCCTAGATTTTCAAAACAAACAAAAAATAAACTTTGAGGAAAACGGGTCTTAAAAACCGAACAAAAAATTTCATCACACTACATCTCAAAAATCGCATATCATGTATATGTAATATCAGCTGGAAGTCATACCAATAAAACACCACGTGATTTATTTGGAGATTTATTCTTATATATACATAAAAATATATAATTCAGTTTTTGTTTGATAATCAAATAATTAAGATACCTTTGAAGGGGCAACATCAAATGTTTAATCCAGAGTTTCCCAATCACTAGGCCACCCTCGACCAACTAAACTAGGTAAAGAATAATGACCACTATATACATAATAATTTTTGTAGTATAGTAGTATTGTGTGATTTACAAAGTGTATGTAAAAAGCAATCTTACCAAAAGCTATATTGATCAACTCCAACCCTCCTATCGGAAAATTGTTCTTTCGGCCAGTCATGGAACACAATTCTCCAACATTTTTCTTGAATAAAAAACGGCATATGCGGACTGTGTAATCTTTTACATCATTGCCACCATTTTTTTTTCAAATTTTTAACCTAAAAACAAAAACATGAGCTGTAAAATTTGATGAATAATGCAGAATTTGTTTGTTTTTATATAGTTTTTACTAGTCATGAAAGAACACTCTTCAACAATAAAATTACTCACAATTCAACTTTTTTGTTCTTTGTTAGTGATTATAAGGTTTTCTAACTCCTCCAGTTGGGCCAATGTTTCAATTGGTAGATCCATTTGTAAGGTATCTATTTCAGAATTTTCTGATTTGTGAGATGTTTCATCTACTGTTTGCTTCAGCTCATTCTTATCGAGCTTCAATGTTCCCAAAAATGTTTTAATTGTTTTCATATCTTCTTTCAGTTCTTTTAACAAGGTATGGACAGAGTCTAGTTTTTTATCAGAACTGTCAGTTGATTCTGAAATATAAGAATTAATCATAGATTCCTTTAGTTAAATCTAATTTAGCAATATGCCAAAGTTTATAAAAAAACTAATAGAAGTGCCAATGAAGCAAGCTAATCAGAAGCGCGAATCAATAATTCACAAACCTGTATTTTCACTACTTTCGGATGGGACTGACATACTTGTTGTTGCATTCTGAAATATATTAAAATAATAATTCAGGAAGCTAATTCTTTCGATCATGGAGAAGACTTTTAGTTATTATCCACGTAGTGGCCTTTTCATTTTAATAATTAATCAGTAAATACATAGTTCACAAAGAGAGGAGCTCTGAGTATGTGACATCATTGATAACCTGAATCCCAAAGAAAAATCAACAAATTCTTACCTGCAGTGCGGGAAGAAATATTATGTCCTCCACTGAAACAATGGAATAGTTAATTTAATATTGTATTCAAGAAGCAAAATATTAAATAAAATGCTCGAACTATTTCAAAATTACTCTTTTCATTCCTTGCAATCAGTTTGAAATACAAACAATTTCACAGGACGAAGAATTTTTTAATAGAATAGAATAAAGATTAGATGTAAGACTTGAGCTTTATTCGACTCGTCTTATAACAAAAAGCTGTCAATTTGGTATCAACTTGGGATGCATCCTCCTTCATTAATAGTTATTCTAGAAATTGATGTACAGTAAACCATAGAAAAAAGTTTCTGTGTTGCCGTGATATGAATCAACATATCAAACTAACCTTGTGTTACATCAATATTTTCTTGATTGATTGGCTGTTCTTCTTGTGACGGTTGGACAATCAAAGCTTCCTCTGTTCCTAAAACAATGTCAACAAAAATATGAAAAAAGTTAAATATTTTTTCAACTCCCACATATAAAAAATGTATTGAATATTTGCAATAATATGAATGGAAGGTTTTTTAGCAGAATATGTCCAGAATGAAAGGAGAATATTGTTTTATTAAGAGTAAGAATGGTAGTGTTTGTAGCGAGAGTTTGTAAGTAAGGATCTTTTCTCTGAATAAAACAATTTTTCATCAAAGATCTCAACAAAAAATCTCATTTTTCAAAAAGTGAGATTATACCAATAAATTACTATACATAAGAAACTCAAGAACAAGCTAAAAACTATACTTTTGTGTATTGTTAGCAAAAAAAACATACCTTGCACTAGCTCGATATTTCTATTAATGTCCGTCATAAATTCAACCATATCATTCTCAATTGATAAACCTAAAAATATTAACTTATTAATAAAAAAAAGTATTTCAGTTAGTTAGAAACTAGGGAGTTCAAACTACTTGATCATCCTTCAGTAGATGGTCACTTCATAACCAAAACATGTGTCAAAGTGTTAAAAATTGTGTGATTTGTTGTTGGGAAAAACTTTCAGTACATTTAGAATCAAGTAGATCGGAGGACAAATTATACTGTGACTTCAATTAAAGTATGCATTAATTTTCAAAATTACCATTTTTTGAATTTTTCTATTTATCATACTCACCTATAAGAATAAGCATGTTTCACATAGTAATTACCTTTTTTCATTCCAGATCTCCTTTTCTTCATCTTCGAGAAAGTCCTTTCATCCTCTTCAGCAGGACTGAAATAATCTGTGGGTTTTACCCTTCGGAAACCTCTACCCACTTTTTACTCTTTGTCTCCACCTTTAACCATCAACTTGGCTCCAGCTAATGAATCTAAAAAGAAATTTTGAAAATCTTCAGCATAATATTTGTCAATAAGTTTTATGGTACTCACCGAAAATGTATTCAACTTCCACCGGGAATTCTTCCCACTGGCTTTGGGATGGTTGGTTTTTAGTGATATATATGAAAGCGTATTTATTGTATGTCGGCCACTTGCAAAATTCATTATCCCTAACTAGCCATGAAACTGGCACCTCTGATACAACCTCATCATCGGAATCTGACCCCTCATTGATAAATTTTACTACAGCAAAACTCATCTAAAAAATAAACAAATACGGCAGATCATCGATCCATATAAAATTTCATTACCTGCAATTTGCAAATAATCATCTGGATAAACTAAATTATTTTTCAATTCTATTCAACTTTCAGTCATACTGAATGTGTTAAAAAAAGAGCTGCTAAAAAAATTATATGCTATACTACTATACAAATTACTATATTAACAAATAAGGTGGAATAAAAAAGAATGTCTGCTAAAATCTTCACATTTATGAGTTGATGGTAATATTACCCAACTGTCTTTATAAGGCAGCAGAATGCATTTACTGGCCACTTCTTTAATACTGGCAGTTAATATATCATCTGATTTTGAACATAAATGAATTCCAAGTCTTCTAGAATCAATAGAGTTTCTAAAAAAACTATCCATAGGTGTTATAACTTTTCCCTTAATGAAAATGTCATTATATTGTTCAAATACTTGATCTAGTTGGAAATAATATCCATTTCGTATCAAACAATAATTGTCAGGATGTCTATTTGTCAAAATGAAACTGTTTGTATGAATTTCAATTAAGTTTTGTTTAACTTTAATCCTTATTCCAGATACATGTGTATTCACCCCAGTTTCTTCACTGAGCCTTTTAACAAGTTGCTGTGAAGGTTTGGCTGATTGAATACATATTTTCTTCTTCAAAAAGTTCATGTGAGATTCTGGTATGAAAGCACTAAAATTGTCAAGACAGCCAAAACGTAAGACATCATTGCACAAATGGGATAAGTTATGTACGTTGTGTGTGATATATTCACGACCATAAATCAATCCATACTCTTTGATAAAGCTTTCCAATAAATGCTGTGCACAATTATTTAAGCTGATACATAAAACTGGAGATACTAAAATTCGAAGGGCAACACTAAGATGTAAAAAGTTCATGTAGTTTCTTTCAGGTGAAAAATCTTTAAAAGCAACTATACCAGTGTATAGTAAAATTCGTCTGAACTCTGTTGCTTTGAACCTGTCAAGATCATTAAGTCTTCGAGGTTTTCTAGCAAAATCATTTGTAATTTAATTCTTGAAAGGGAACATTAGATTATCTAATTCTTCAAAATGCCTGACAGCTATTCTTACGTCTTGTCTACCTTCAACCCAGAACTGCAAAAGTCTTTTCGTAACACCTAAGCAAACAAGATGCATATAATCCAAGGGAATTTGAGATACCATACCAATACCTAATTTTTCTAGAACAGAAGTACCCAAATGATGATCTTGATCTAACTTATTTTCAAATGATTCATCTGTTCGTAGTGTACTTTTCAGCTAAAGAAAAGCTATACGATTTCTAATATAATCTCCTTCTTGAATACACTTACTGCACCCATGATAACTAGTGTGCCCTTTCGTATAACTAACGAATGACTTAGCAGGTGCATCACAAACTACAGCATTAATTTCTACAACAACTTTTTTACCATGCCATATTAACCCTGCCTCTTTAAGTTCTAGAAATTCGTCAACAAAAAATTAAAAAAATGCATTTGCTGATTTAGTTTTGTGACATCCATGATATACTCCAATTACAAATGGCTTGTACATATGTAGATTTTCAAATAAATTTGGAGGAAACTATCCCAAAATGGGCCAAAATTGACTCCCTGAACTTTTACTTAAAGGCAGCCCATCAATATTTATATTGATTTTGACTTTCTGAGGAATTTTATCAATTGGGAGTGTCTCAAACTTTCTCATAATTCCCGATTTTAAGCCAATATGGCAATATTCGCCTGGCTCTACTTGGGTAATTTCAACCTTTCGTTGAGTGTTGAGTAAAGTCCTAGCATCTGATGGTAATTCTAGGCCATAATTGTTTAATACTTGAAGTAACTTAGAAATATGACTAAATGGTACATGACACTCGATGGCCCATTTTTTTAAATCTTGCCTAAGTTCTGTTAGTTTGCTTGAAGTGGAATTTATTATGCGTTCGGAACAAGCACAGCATTCTGATTTTGAATCATCTGAGGCATAACTATCATTTTCACTGAATGTGAATTCCTCATCAAGGTTATTTTCAATTATTGCAGCAGTATATCATTTTGGCCCGAGTTTTGGCCCTCATCGGCAGGTGAGGTTTTTTCAGTGAGTACTGAATTATCCACAGCCTCATCGGGGCTATTGTGTGAAGTGTTTGGTAATTCTGAGTTTTTTGACAATGATAATAAACATTCATTCTCTAAACTTCTCAAAATTTTATGTCTGAGGTTACGTTTTTGTCTCTGAGACAAATGTTTAATTGGTTTATACATACCCTAAAACAATTCACTGAAATCACTGTCGATCACTTCCCACCTTATCTGCTGCTATTTCTAGCTTACTGTTAGTCAAGTTTGTATACAATAAAGGACTACTTTGTTTCCCACAAAAAATGACATACCTATGAACAGTGTTGCCACATGCCTATTTTTTTTCGAGCCAGATGATATGGAGTACACGAGCGAAATTCATACTAGAACGAGCTTTTTCGAAAATGTTTTTTACTAGTGAATACCTATTTCTTGGAAATGTATATTTTTAAGTATTAGAAGGGTATTAGTCATGTATTCGAAATAGATACTACATCATTAGGAAACCTAACTCAGTTGTTTTTTGAGGTAGGGGGTAGGTTGGGATTCAAAGCATAAGTATTAAAAACCAACACATTTTTGTGTTTATGTAAAAACACACAGAGTTTCAATTCTGCTTGTTTAACAAGCTGATTTTTTTTTAAGAGATCTTCATTTTTAAAACACTCGTAATTTTTGGAGTATTTTTTAACTTGGTAACATTCCGCTTGTGTCAGTCTGTAACCGCATGTCTTTTAATATCAAACAAACTTCATTTTAAATACCTAGTACAAACACTACAAAATATTTTGTCTTGCGGCCATGCCTCCCATCTCTCAACCAAGGATAAGTTGGCAAGCCCATTTTTCTTGAAATGGGTGTGCTTATAACAATTTCCTTTTCTTTGCTTTTGGTTCGCTTTGTCGATGATTCAGGCATTCTGATGGTGAGAATTGATTCCTTCAAATTTTTGATTCCTTTATGACGGGGCTCTTCTATGGTCTGAGTCAACATGAACAGTGACGGTAGGAGCTGCATGTTCATTTTACTGTGCCCAAAGTCACTGGTTGCCCCCAATTCCTTCTTTAATTTGGTTTTTCCTTATAATAAACCGTGTTATGAAGATTAAATGAAATGTAGAAAGTTTGTAAGGGGTAGTATTGTTTAAAAATATTAACTTAGCTTTTTTCATTTGTAAGGTAGGGTAGGTAACATATAGACCAATCAACAAAACAAACTTCATCAATATTTTACATTTTAACTTTTCAGATAAATAAAGAACAGCTGAGCCCAGCCGCATTGAAGACGGTTGGGTTGGGGTCAATAGAAATACAGACATAACCGGATTAGGGTGCGTTTCGTGATGTTCTCTTGTTTCGGCGCGTGGTGCGTTCACGAAATTACAGTCTCGGGCGCCACTGTCCGTTAATTCAAAAATAATTCCAACCCAAGTAATTCCAACACTCACACACCGTTCAGTTCATTCAAGCAGAGAGTTCAGAAAATATCAAACTGTTAACAAAAATTTAGCAAAAATTTTAAAAACGCGAGGCATATTTCAAATAAAGAGGAGTCAACGAGCGTATACCTGTTAACTTCAACCTTCAAACGAGCCAGATCTGTGGCAACACTGTCTATGAAACTATCAACATTACGATAACAGCTTCCTCTGTATGGAAGAAACTGGAAATATATTCAAGGTACGTTCAAGCACGGTTCCCGGCGTACGTTCGGCGCACATCTATTGGAAACTGTTAAAACATACGAAAAACGCATCATTGTCTTTTAAAAAAAGCACATCAATACAACATATTTTGTTTCTTTTGTAGAAACTTCACAAAAATACATTGTGTGTACGTTGTAGAATGTTAAACAAAATATAACGTTTCCACATGCTCTGTATATCACAGGTATATTACAAACAAATGTTAAATAATGACATACATGTAACATTCCATGTACTGCAGTTACGTGCAAGTGATATCAAAGCTGCATTACAAATGAATGTTTCTTTGTTATCAAAATAGAACATCGCAAAACTGCCCAGTTATGTTATGTGCTTGCTGGGTACATTATCTGATTCACTTCATTCATAACAGTAAATGGATCGAATTTCATCAATTCTTTGAAAATCAGTGAATTGAATAAATATTTATATGACTTATCTAATACAGTATTTATATCCACTAAGACATCCCCACTCATTTTTGACACTGATCGGGTAACCATTCTGTAGAACTCTGGGAATCCGTGATATTCTAGAAACTCAGTATGGTCATTTAATAAATTTTGTAGTGAAAATAATTCACACAAAGTGCCTCGACCAATATGCACTCGAAAGTTCTCATTTTCCAATCCGAGAACAGGCTTGTTATTGATATTAATGAAGAATGACATACAGTTGTTCAATTTCATGAATTATGTCGATGAAGTTTTCTCTAAATTCCTCTGAATAAACTCTTCACAGTTGACTAATTCACGAAACTCTTCCACAGTAAAATCAATGTGATGGCCCCTTAAAGATGGTCCGCTGATTCTTATAACTTCTTTCATAGACTGTGATAGTTCAACAGCTATATACTTTGTTTTCGATTTGTTCAGAAAGAATACTTTTGAGCACAAAATGTATGATTCGAATACACTCACTGTTTCTACACTCATGTTTCTTGATTCACTCTCAAACTTTGGAACTACCGAAATGACTTGGATCCTGTCTTTAAGTACTGTAGATTTTCCTTGAAAAACTGCACGGGTGGGGGTTCAGGAATACATTTATTTGCCTAACCAAAGTATTGAATCCTCACTTTGAAAACATGAGTCAAGCAATTTGCTTGACTCACAGGTGGCCCATCTAGATGTGTATTTTCATCAGGTCGATTATGATGTATGAAACAGGGTAAATGGCTCTGCAATTTGAATGCTTCAATCACTGGTCTAGAAAGCCTATGATAAATATTGAGGAGCTCATAGCAATTCAGTTTCTCAACTAAATAGTCAACAGGAAAAAATTACAAATCTTCTTCACTAAAGTCTTCAATATTTTTCCCAATATATGCATGCTCCAATACAACAAGCTTCGACTTTGGAAATAAGTTGAACATAATTTTGTCTGATAATGCTATATTATTGAAGATCCATTTTTTCAGCTCTTCACTTAAAGATGCTAAATCTGTGCAACAAACACTCACTGAAATTTTATCACTGAGAAATGCATCACAAATAATTGTTGCCTTATTTACTGTATTCCTATCAGTTAATTCGAATTCCATACTACAATAGTGATTTTCATTTTTCCCATCCATCTTTTAGATGTGGTATTCCAACGTGTATTTCAATGAATTTATTTTCCAGACAATCTCAGTATGCTCCATGATTATACTGTTGTCATACGATAACCAGTACAGTCTCTAGGATCTATTTCTGTTACATCCATAATGGGTTTTTCACAGATTGCTTACTCTTTTCCATAAAGCTTGATATAATGGACTAGAGTTTCTTTGTCAACCATGGTGTCGATATTATGCGAACTCACAATTGTTTCTTCATCGATAATACATTCAGCTTTCTTAGCTTCAAAACATGGCGTACACAAAACTTTATGTTAAACGAATCTGATGAACTCATCAGAACCAATATTACAATGACCTAATTGATTCTAGTACGTTATTTCGGAAAAAATTATACCACCGGAACTTTGAAATCTGAAATACATTGCATTAACTAGGTACCTTTGTATTCACCGAAAGCAAATATATACTGAGAAAGAATGGGTAGGGATAAAATTCTCTGTTTAATAGTCAAGGTCTGATCGAAATTATGGTTGAGTATGATTCTGATATATTCAAATAAATCAGATTACTCCCACTCCAGACATATTCTAGCTCAAGGTTAATATGTATTGTACAGTACCATTATTTTACCGATCTACTTGTTCCTTAAAAAAATGCTTTTTAATTACAATACAGGATGTTTCATTATTAAGATGAAGAAATTACTCATAGGTAGAATATAAAACCGTCTCTCGCGAAAAAACCATAAGAGATAGCTATAGGCTATAGGGAACCCTGATATAGTTTTAAAGGCAGTCTAATTCTGCGTCAAAATATGCTATTAAATACGGGATATTCCATTTAACTTTAAGAAGTTATTTAATAAAAAATGTGCCCAAACTTTAATGCAATTGTTTTCACCAACCGGTATAATATTGAAATAAAACTTTTATGTGGTAGTTAACATTAAGATGAGCAGTAAATTCAGTTACGAGCAGCTCGTTACGTGTTACAGAGTAGGTATAAACAATTTTTAAATTATGGTCTGTATATTTTAATTTCTCAAATTTCTCAGTAACTGTCAGTTTTAGGTATGGAAAATATAACAGTACCTATCCTTCATTTGATCTATAGTATCGAAAAATATGAAAAATATAGGATGTTCCATAAAAAAAAACTTTGATATGTACCTTTCTTTTGGGTCACCCTGTATATTTCAAAATAATTTTGAATATGCTCCTCATGGACCCACATTTGACTGTGCATTTTCCCATACTCTCTTCATTTCTCATAGAAACACCGAGGCGAATGTGGTGGGCCAC